>BGPR01003206.1:57399-90910 GCA_013235015.1 Araneus ventricosus
CCCCCCTCTTTTTTTTTATTTATAGGGCTACCACCTATTTCTACACTCTTTCCCTCCCGTGAATGTACCGCATATCGCTGTATCCTCACGACCTATGCCAAAACCTATGACCAATATGAAAAACCAATCAGAAATGGAGTTGTGTGGTGCGAAAGGTTGGATATCCAACCCGTACCAATTTCCATCACGCCATTTAGACGGGCCATAAACGTGGCGGGAGTAGGTTCGTCTGTTTGAGTGTGTATGCGGGAGGAGGTTTGGAGGAAATGGGAGCATGCCGGGATAGGGGATCGGAGTCAGGATTCGGATAGGAGTCAGGATGGATGGATTTGAGTGGAGTGGAGCGCTCATGAAGGACCTGCTTAGATGGATGGGTGATAAAACGGAATGGCGTCGAGCGGTCGTGAATGACCGGCTTAGATTGGTAGGCAAGCTGTTTCATCACTGAGCTATCATGTTACATTATTCGTGGCAACATTTATTGTTTACTCGTAAGCACGGTATTATAGTGATCGTTTTCAAAAATTGCACTGATACAAAATAACTACTGGAATAAATTCGTAAGATTAAATGGAATGTATTGTTATGCAAATATCGGTTGAACTCCAGAATGATGAAGATAGATTTGATCTTTTAAAAAATTTAATTGGACGATCACGACATTTAACATTAAAGGAAAATTTGGAGTATTCGCAGGGCTGGATTCAGCCCCGTAGGGTCCCTTCGGCAATGCAAGTTTCCGGGCTCCCTTGAACAACTCCCACAATCAGATATTTGTTATTCATTTTTATTTATATAAGCAGTTTCTTTCGAGTGATAAAATGTTATAACAAACTAAAATAACGAAGCATTTCATCGAGGGCCACCTTCAAGAGATATCGTTGACTATATTTAAGAGTAATTTGAAACAAAATGATAAAAATTTTCCAAAATAATACAAAGTTTGCCAGAACGGTTGAACTGAAGTAACTGAAAGAATAAATAAATAAAATTAGACAACACTGAATCTGCAAGTGAAATTGGATACATTAACCCTCTGAGTGTGTAATTCTTTTAAAATCACTATTTAAGTGAAACGTTTCAAACGTGTTCAAATACCGTTGAGCGAAGCGAGTGCTTATTTATATGCAAAGCTTTATTAGTATAATAGGATCCAACGCTATAAAAGTACTAAGCAAACACATTATCCTGGGAAAATCACAGGATACAGAAGAAGATTTGCTTCCAACCCGCGGAAATCTCGGGATACGCAGGCAGAGGGTTAACGAAGTCCTAAGAATAATGTTCTGAAATTTAAGCCGCAGTTCATTATAATTTAAGTGAGTTCGAGTACACGGCTTCTTGTAAATCAAATGAAAGTTTCAATTGAATAAATTCCTGAAGACAATGCAAAAAAATAATATCTCGAGGCCAAGGAGCCCCCCCTAGCTGTGGACCCCCTAGGCAGTTGTCTACTTTGCATATTTGATAATTTCAAACTGGGAATTAAGAGTCCCTGGCGTCTGAAAGTTGAACAATAAGATGACCAACCGTCTTTCTTAAGGGAGAGGACACTCCTCCTTTTTTAAGTTAAATGTCCTCCCTCGAAAAGTACAGAATAAATTATGTTAAAAATGTTTTTACTATGCATTTATCGAATTCTAGTGTAATCTGTATTATTATTGCAATGAATAAAATATTTCTTTCATTTACGATATTTTTTTATCTTCAATTTATTTGTGTCCTCCTTTTCATTGGAAAAAAGTTGGTCACATTATTAATAGTGCATATATGATACGGTCAATGTAATTAATCGGCTATTATTAGAATTAAACGGATTTTTAAACTGTTATTATTAATAATAACCTGTTATCATTAATAATAACCACGATTACTATTAATAACAACCGATTAATCACATTGAACTTAACCTATACATATGCGCGTGTAACGCTTTGTCCGTGCTATTTTGTGAACACGGCAGTTAGTGCAAATTTGTCTGGATTTGAATCGGCGAGGTATATGTTTTAGGGAAGGTGAAAATATCGGCCGAGTTCGTAGATGGACCATCCAGCTCAAAGGGGGTGGAAATTGTAAGGAGAGGTGATATTTTCGTTTCCGCATAACTGCTTTATGATTGAAGATAGAAGGATAATTAAAATTGAGCAAACGATACCTGGGTCTTAAAGAAAAACTTTTGTACTGAAAGATTTTCGATCGCTGCAATAGCGTGGAAGTTAGACGCTGAAAATCACTTTCCAACCCCCGACTGCGGCTGCTCTGTTGTATAAGCATACGGCACCTTGTTCGGAAGCTCTCGTCAGTTGCATTCTCTCCCCCCCCCCGCCTTACTTGCAACTATTAAGACATTAGAAGAGGAAATGGCGGAGGAATATTCTTTTTCTTATATCCCCGGAGAAATGGAATATACCTTCGTCTACCTGCTAGCCTACAGGATTTTTATTTACCTTCGATATACAGGGTGTTTCAAAAAATCGTGGCCAAACTTTAAGCGTCGATCGGGCGTAGAGAAACAAGTCATTCTTACAATAGAACGTAGGGTCGGAAATGCAAAGGGGATTGGCTACGGGGGTCTCTTTGAAAGAGAACTGATTAAAAGAAATGGATACACCAGATGAAATATGCAAGGCAGATTGAGTGGAATAGGGGAAGGTGCTGTACCTCGGCCAATTGTCAATATATCAAAACGACAGCGTAGAGAAATTTCGTTTCCCCCTCCTAAAATGTTTAGTTTGGAGTGGCAACAAAGTCACCTTACACGGAGTCACCTCAGGTTATTAGTTTTCAATTGAAATTAAAACACAATTTTTCGGATTCCTGCGCAAGCTTCTGGAGGTGTTGAATTTTGAAAAAAGTTTTTCACATGTTCCCCTTTTAATTCTATAACTGACACATACATTGAAAGGACTTTTTTATAAATAAAAGCACCAGTGGCGAATCTAGGATTCCGGTCTGGGGAGGAGAGGGGGCTGAGGTCATAAAAACTTTGTATCGTCGTGATGAACGTCAAACTTCAAGGCTAAAGTAAACCAAAATTCTTTAACTTTACAGACTTTACTCACCTGACAATAAGAATCATAAAGAACATTACAATGCTTTCGATAATTTAATAAAAATTACGATGAAATAACTAGCCAAAAAATGTCTTCGACCGCGTCGATGCTACAAGTACAAGTGGAATGACTACAAAAGTAGCAAAATTTTCGAGCCTTTCAAGCTAGAAAGCAATGTTGAAACATTTTTATTATTTTTTTAAAGAGAGAAATTAAGAAAAAACATTTGTAATGATGTTAAATTGAATCAAGAATTCTGGCTTGGCTCTGGGGGGGCTGTAGCCCCATAGCCCCCCTCCCTGGATTCGCCACTGAAAAGCACTAATAATTAGCTGAGAGTAAATTAAATAATATGAGAGGAGGTGCTGTACCTCTACCAAGTGCTTCGCACTATACCTTGGCCACCTGTAAACAGCATAGACCAGTGTTGTATCAGCATCAAAATGTGGGTTTTATTTAAATTTTTGTCGTAAATAAGCACACAAAACATTTTACGGGATGGTTCAGGACTTTCCATATTCGTAGTGAAAGTCCTAATACAGAAAGAAAATGTATTTGCATCGCCAGATTTTGAAAATGTTTTTAATATAAAACTCGTAGATATTGTCATGATTATGCCCGCACTGTTAATTTATCGCCGAGGCTAATATAAATTTCCGGTTTCATTTTAAAACTATAACATTGATTAATTTAGTTTTTTTCCTAGTTCGGAGAATTGTTTTTAATAATTTATATAAAGAATTTGTTCTGTTGCTCTATTAACTCGACTAATAATAAAGGAAAATGTCTGTGTTTCTCTGTGTGCATTGGCTCTCTACAGAGCAGTCCGCTGGATCTAGAGCTGCGAAATTTGGCACAAATATACTTTGGAGGGTGTGAATTCGCAACGTTGAACAATTTATTCGAAAATTAAATCAGAATTTTATTTAATCAATAATTCAGCAAAAGTTTTGCGTTTGTTGGCGATAACTTTCAAAAATATTATAACACAAAATTAATTCTAATAAAGGCCTCAAAATTTAAAAATTATCTTTTTAATAATACCAATAAAATTGACGTCTGATTTTTTTTCTAATTTTAGCAATTTTTAAAAATATTTTTATGTATAATTTACAACAATGCTTTCGGTTGTTACAATCAACTCAAATCGTCTTCATTGTTTGTAAATATTCAATTGTGCGTTTCTCTTCCATTGTTTAAAGATAAGGAAGGAAGATTGTGCTTATTTTTTTCATATTCATTGGCAATAGCGTCATCAATATTAGTTCATTTTGTATGCGTCAGTTTTTTAGAAAGCTGTAAATATAGTTCTCTAAGATATTAAGAAAATCAGGAAGTAAATTTTTTTAACGGAACCATGAATACTAATTATGCATAACGGGTTCAACTAAGTAAAACAGAAACAGTATTCCCGGCAAGCAAGCTGGTCGCCAAAGGCAGCTAGATGTTAAAATGTGATTTTCCTTTTATAACTTTCTTTTCTTTAGACTAGTAATTATTTTCCAAGTCGGAATAATTTTAGAGTCATTAATATATAACTTGCTTCTGCGCGGACAAAAGTTTCTAACTAATTATCAACATATTTTTAAGAAAACCATCGTCGCTTTTCAGTTGGGTTATAGTTCATCCATCGTATACACCTAAATATTGTGCAATGATTTGAAAAAAATGTACCAAATTCATGCGTGACAATGTCACATTTTATTGCCCTGGCCAAGATACATCAGAAGGTGGCCAAGGTACGACCTAGTGACGGACCTTGTCAAAAATGAAAGATTTTGATTTTTTAAATTTTACATTACTATGTGATAAGTAGGAGGAAAAACTCATATGTATTAAAAAGCGGATTTGCTGATGTTTCTAAAGCACCCTAAATTTTAGGCTTTAGGCGCTTTATTTTACAATCGAAAAAAGTGGCCGAGGTACAGCACCTTCCCCTACAAATTTACAATAGCGCAAGAATCCGAATGAACGAATAACAACATTACATTCATTAAAAATACGATAATGGCATATACACGGTGTCCAACAAAGGACTCCCTCATTTTAAAATTAAATAACTCGACAACGGAGATCGATAGAAGAACGAAACCAGTGATATGCTTAGTCTGAAAGCCGTAAAAATCTGATACAAAAGTTTCAAAATTAGTTATAAATGTTGCCGACAGGTGGCGCTGCAGGTTGTAATAGCTATTCAGAATCCGATAAGAAATCTATAAACTGTCCTTGGCAAGCACGAAAAATGCCTAATTTGAATCGATTGTGATGTGATTGCAACGATTACTTGCAAATGACAGTTTATAGCTTTCTTCTCGAAATCTGAACTGTGATTACAACGTACAGCGCCACCTGTCGGCAACATTTATAACTAATTTTGAAACTTTTGTATCAGATTTTTACGGCTTTCAGACTAAGCATATCACTGGTTTCGTTCTTCTATCGATCTCCGTTGCCGAGTTATTTAATTTTAAAATGAGGGAGTCCTTTGTTGGACACCCTGTAAGATAGGACGCAGTATCAATAACAAACCTTTGGAATACTGAAATTAGGTGTTCAAAGGACTTGCCATCTGAGGCGATACGCGCTTAGCATGCTGTCATTCATGAAACTAGGTAGTTGTGCTATTGTAAAATTGTATTCCATTCAGTCTGTGCTGTACATTTCCTTTGTATCCTTTTCTTTCACTTAAATTCTCTGGCAAATAGCCCTTTGTAAAGAATCTGAGTTCGTATTTTCGACCCCATGCTCTGTTGCGAAAATGACTTGTTTCAGTATGCCTAGACTACCCTTAAAGGTGGACCACGTATTTTTGAAACACCCTGTATATTCTCCAAAAATTGAATGTTTTGGAATTTTGCTTCGTGAAATCCATTTTTAGCCACGATGCGCCAAACCAAGGTCAAAATATTAAGAGTTATTCCCCGACAGATTAAACATCGAAATATCGTTATCTCAAAAACGGTATTTCCATATCACTTACTATTCATTCTTTTTTAATAACTAAATAGAAGATAATGCTGAAATAATTGCCTAAAATATGTTTTGAATGCCAAACCAGAAATGTTAGTTTCCTCTGTAATTTTGGGGAGGCCCTACCAAGTGTTACATCAAAAATACGATTACTTGGTAGGGCCTCAGTATGACGAAAAATGCGCAAATTTGGTACATTAAAGAAAATAAGCTGGGTAATGAGCGGAAATTTCCCTAACTTTAAAATGGCCTTCGATTTCTGCTTAAATTCATCAATGTTTTATTTAAAAAACCTTTAAGCATACATTTTCATAGATTATGATATGTAAAAAATTATTTTAAAATCAGAAATATACGTGGAATATGAACAGATGTAGAGAAGAAAGTTTTCGAAATTGGACCACCTGGACATCTTTTAATGACAGCGATGGAGAAGTGATTTTAATAAAAACAAGAATTTGTTTGTTGTTTACTTGTCTTCAAAACAATGTAATCAACTTATTATCAAATGCACTTTAAAATAAGAAAAAAAAAAAACTTTTAAAATTTGTGCATTCGCTCTAATTAAGGAAACTGGTTGCCCAGATGGGTTGCCCCATTGGTTTCCCACACTGTACCACTAATTTCTTTAAGCCCGATTAAAGAGAAAAAAGTTTTTTGATTTCCAAATTCACACCAGCTCGCAATTTATGAATAGACCCAACTAAGACATTTTGTGCACTTCATCATTTCTTTTCCTTTCGTTTCCTCCCATATAATACGAAACTACGTAACTTTAGTTTTTATTTTTATTACTTTACTCTATTTATTACTTTTTTGACTCAACATCTGACGTCTTTAACGTCTTTTTATCATCATCTTTCGCGAGTAAAACTAATGATTATAACTTCGTTTTGGCCTATTCCTCTAGCTCAAGTTAATAGATCCGTTGAATTTAAACAGTCCCATTTAGGTAACTGTTTGTGGTCCAACCCAAGCAACTTTCCCTCAAAAGCCAAAATAAATTCCTCTAAGCTTATTTTTAAACTATTTTAATTTAATTAGTATAGTAAACTGTAGCAGAAACAGAAAGAAATCCTCTAAACTTATATTTAAACTAATGAGATTGTTATTGTAAATTGTAGCCAAACAAGTATCCTCTCTGAGGATATAGATAACAGATTTTTGCTACCTCTTTTAGAGCAGAATAAGGACGATTAAGTCTTCCGTTAAAATATTTAATTGAAGATTTCTAAATCTAATCACTTGTTTTCTAACTGCAACCAAATAGCGCTTTCTCTTAAAATAAAACAGTTCATACACCTCATTAGTTATAACATAAGCTTCTTATTGTATGGCACAAATATTTATATATTTATGGTACAGATGCAGTACAGGCGCCGGTATCTTTCGGCATCTCTCCCCTATTATTATCACAAAACTATAGTGGATTTCATATCATAGCAAAAAAATCAGGTTGAAAATTATGTTGTGTATCAAGATATGAATAAAATTCCGTATATTATTTTAATATTAGAAAGTCAAAATTTTATTTACTCATGTTTTGGAAACGTATAGCCTTAGAGTGACAAAATTTGATATTCTATCGTAAGTTTCAATTCAATTTTAAAATATGGCGAAGAGAGCGGGGATTGCTGCTGGAACTTTTGGCGTTATTAACATATTTCAAAATGTAGACGGTGCCTTTAGGAATTTTTAAGTCCTGAAAATTTCTAGGAAACCTAATTTCCTTTCAAATAGTGTTTTGAAAGTAAATAAGGTTTACTATAAAGTGTTTTCTGCACAAGTATACAATGGAAGGCACCATAATACTGCTTAGTTTTTATTGCAACCAAACATATTTTATTCCTTTATATTGCCTACGCCATACGAGAAACTTCTACTGTAGCACGATGTCCTTTATCGCGAGTTTCTACTATGGATAACCTATATATTTACTGAGCCGCACAAATTTTTTTTACTGTATTGCGCAGTGAAGGAGTTCTGTGATTTGTTTAGTCTAGACTGACTATCTAGCACAGGAATAAAAAGATCAGAGTGCTAAAGTTTATAAAATGCGCATTAATGGGTCGTCTCATTCTGAAAATATATGCCTCCCCCTCCCCACATGTAGGAGATAAGGCCATCTGCATGCTCAGTACCAGTTCTCCATTCAGCTGTTGCTAGTCCAATCAATATATTTCGACATAATTTCTTGCGGTAGTTCTCATGGCTCGAATAACAGTTTAAGACAAAAAAGAAGCACCGACCGCCTTCCAAACCTGCCTGCTAGGACTGGGCGACGTTAAAGTTTTAGCATCGCGATGTATCGCCACTCCAACATCGTGATATTTCGATACATCGATGTTTCGCACTTACTATTGCCTAATTTTGCATTCTTACACTTTTGAGTGGTTGATAAAGGCATTTATAGTCTTATGATAAACTCAATCCTTAGTTACCTAACAAATAAAGTGTCAAAAAATACTATTAATTTGTCTAGTTATCAACAATAAATCGTGTATTAAAAACAACTAATACGATCTTCTCTTCAACCAAACAAACGATGAACGGCCGGATTGATAATTATACCCTTGTACTTAAAACAACATCAGAGAATTTACACGATTGGAAGAAAGCACGAGGCCACACGAAGCGATGCACGTTTCGATGACTGTGAGATTCTACAACAGGCAAAACACTTCGCTCCCTCAATTCTCGAGATGAGTTATTTTCATCGCTTTCATTCATCGTGTCAGCACAACGATCCGTACTATGTCTCTGCTTGATGAGTCACGATCAGTGGCGAATCCAAGATTCAGGTCTGGGAGGGGCTGAGGTCAGAAAAATTTTGTATCGTAGTGACGAATGTCAAATCTCATGGCTTCTGTAAACCAAAACACTTTAACTTTACAGACTTTATTCATCACCTGACAATAAGAATCACTACAATCGCTTAACACTACAATACTTTCGAAAAGTTAATAAAAAATACAATGAAATAACTAGCCAAAAAATGTTTTCGACCGCGTCAACGCTGCAAGTGGAATGACTAGAAAAGTAGGAAAATTTTCGATCCTGTCAAGCCAGAAAGCAATGTTGTAATGATTTTATTTCTTTCTTAAAAATGAAAATTAAGAACAAACAGTTGTAGTGATTTTAAATAAAATCAAGAATTTTGATTTAGCTCTGGGGGGGCTGCAGCCCGATAGCCCCTCCCCTGGATTCGCCACTGGTCACGATGGAAGAAACATGGGGAAAGATACGCCACGGTAATCACTGATGATCGGGGAAATTCCTCGTGCTTGCGATCATCGATGCGCGATCGGGAACAACTGCTCTTCGCGGCGCGTGTGGACATCGATGTCTACGATGCATCGGGAAACATCGTACACATCGCGGGTAAATCGGAATTTCCGATGCTTCGAAAAAAACGACAATATAAACATCGGAAAGGCGATGATTGCGTGACATCGATATTTTCCGATGCATCGAAAATCGGCACAGTCCTACTGCCTGCAAACCTTTGACCTGCGTGATGGTGGTTGCTATCCATTTAAACCTCGCAGGTTCGAGGTACCTAAAAGGAAGCAAAGCACACTTAAACCATACTTTATTTTTAATATCCCCTTATCGAATAATAATCGACTATAATATTGGATCATCAAATCGTGAAAATCAATGATCAACGTATTCTTTTTTTCTTAGATTTTAGAAATCTAAGGATATACAGAAAAGAAAGAAGCAACGGGAGTGTGCTCCTGTCGACTTTCTGGCGTGCGAATACAATGTGGCGCGTTTTTACCTTTTGTAAAGAAAACAGCATATATATATTTTGTAATACAGATATAATTTTGAATTAGTAGAGAAAAAAATATTTTTTGGATCTGCAATTTCGTTTACAAGACACCATAGATATTTAATTGGATACTGCGTTTCTTACTTCTAGTGTTCACATATCCATAAATGAATGGACCGACAGACATTTAACCCTTTGATGGATCTGGTACAAAATTTGAATCAGATCTACAATTCTGATGATAAAAAAATGCGCTAAATTTCATCTGTCTAGATCTTTACGTATTTGAGTTGTCTTTACCACATGCGTAAGACAGACACACAGACACGACTTCACCTAGACTGATTTTCTCCATAAATTTAGCAGAAATCTTCTACGTTGGTATAATAACCATATACCTCACTTCACATGCCTAGATCGACATAATTCCAAAAATGGGATTTTCTTCAGTCTCGCGGAGGTCTACAACGGTGAGATTCATCCACACTGCGAAGTCAAATCTTTCGGCGACTAAAGTAATTTCTCTTTGTATACCAGAAAGTAAAGTTTAAAAAGTAAAGCTCTCTTAAATTCTTTCATTAAATTTTGTATCCTTTCATAGTGGTGCCCAGGGCACGTGCCCTGCCTGCACCCCCTAGTCATGTCATTGAACTTAGGCGAGAGTAGCTAGTAATCTTGCGCAAGTTGATAGCATTCCGATTCTCCTCAAACGCGGGGACCAGTTGGCTAAAAATGACTAAATGTCGGCCTTGCCTACGTGCAGGACGTTATTATTATTTATTTAACTCGAACCTGTTCCACCTTCACAACAACGTACATATTTTCCATTTGTGTTGTACTTCATATAACATGGTATGGAATTCATCTCAGAATTTATAATTACATGACTATTAGCTAAGCAAAATACAAACTAAAACATAATAACTTAAAAGTTTAATATCGTTTATAACGTACTAGCTGATATACTCGGCGTTGTTCGGGATAAAAATATTTCCAAGTCCAAGTACTTGTAACACTTTCAATTTAATGAGATAATTTTTCGCGGAAGCGTCTTTCGTTGATTTTCGTTAATCCACTGACCCTTTGGACAAGCAGTGAAGCACCCTTCTTCTTGTTCTCTCCTTAGTTTCAACCACCTGGCAAGAATCTCGTAGTCCTTTGTACTCCATTTTCCCCTCCCATCATTGCTACGGCAACAGCAGAAACTCTTTCATATCTTTTATTTTTTGCCATTATCTGGACTACAATTCTCTTCTCCTAAGTGTTTTTGTCACTGACCGGAAAAAACCGCATAGTGTTCTTTCTTTTTCTCCTTAGGCCCACTCCCTCCGGTAGGAAGTGGGCTCAACAATCTTGAGGGATTTTAAACACTTATTATGGTCATTAAAAATTTGTAAAATTAAATGAAGCATCTCGGAAAGAGAGTATTTAACATCATTGTGTTGTGGCGCAAACATATTGAAAGAGGTATATGTTACGAAATAAAAGTTAAATATAATTTCTGGCTTTCTGTTAACATTCAAAGAAAACAATATTTTTATCATAACTTTCACCGCGGCAAAAGTACCAGAATGAAGGATTTGATGAAAACGATCAGTGGTTTGAATTTATTTACAATAACAGAAAGTATTGTTATAAATTGTGTATGAAATAAATTTGAATTGTTTATTAAATTAAGAAAAAGAACGCATAACATTTAATTTGAAATCATTAAAAATATGATTTTCTGCTCTTTAAGATGGTATGTAAATAATCTACGTGCAATATATTTTTCTGAAATTATTGGCGAAAAACTGAGATAAAACTCCGAAAATTGATTTAATTTTCGTCATTTAAATAATATCTTAGGAAGTAATTTTTCTGAAAGTTTGAAAGAGCAGAATTAATATAAGAACGGACCCCAGAATAACATGTGCAAATTTCATGTCAAGACTATACACCGTTTAGGAGGAGTTCTCGCGACAGATAGACCGTTAGAACATCTTTTCCCCACCCCTCCCTTTTTCCTCTTCCTACGATAGGAACCGGACTAAGTAGCCTTGAAAGGTTGGCACACACTCATTAGGATCAGTTAAAAATGTGTGAAAATTAAACAAAACACCGAGAGAACAATTCACTAACGTCATTGGATCACTGTGTAACCGTATTAAAAACTGTAAATGCTACGACAATAGGAAACCGGAAGTGAAAAGTCTCCTTTGTTGTTTATGGTCAAAGAAAGCAATATTTTCTTATATTAACTTTAACACTGGCAAAAGCCCGCTCGCGAAACAGTAATTTGGCTTGAATTTATTTCTATTTATTTTTTTACAAGAATAAAAAGTATCGTTAGAAATTGCGTTAAAAATATTTTTTTGAAACCTTTATAGCAATCAGAGAAAACACTTCATCGCAATGGAATTAATACCATTAAGAAGATCATTTTCTGCTCTTTAAAATGGCATAAAAATAATTGTTGTCTAATAAATATTTCAGAAGTTATTGGCAAAAAACATCTAAGCATTACGCTTAAAAGCGGCTAAATTTCGTTATATAATTAAATATCTTAAGAACTAATTAACTCTAAAAGTTCAAAATAGCACCGTCGACCTAGAAATATTCCCTAGAATGTCGTGTGTAAATTTCGTGTTACTATCATTCACCGCTTAGGAGGAGTTCTTGTGACAGACAGTTATACATGCATTTTCTGCTTTATATTATAGATAACACAAAAGAGACCATCAATCAAAAATCGGAGTAGCAGAGAATAGAATCTAGAAAAACACACAAACAAGTATTGCCGACTAATATAACGTAACCGAACCCATTTCCGGAATTAAGTCAGTTTGTCAGTCTGTTTGTCTGTTAACACAAACTCAAAAACACAAGAAGCTAGATGGATGAAATTAGGTATGCTGTCTTTGCATCAAAAGTTTACCTTTCTATTCAATTTTGGATCGAATCCGTCTACCGTAAGTCTGTCCGACAGTCCCCGTACATGTGAACACGATTACTCGAAAAACGCAACGAGTTGCACGAACAAAATTTGGCACATAGTTTCATACCAAAAGTTTTGTGAAAAGTATGCGAATTTGGTATGTGGTTTATAACCAAAATTTCAGGCTCGCATCAAATTTTGGATTCAATAAGTGAAAAGGCAGACGTGCCAAACGCATATTCTGCTTTTTTAGTGTACGCGGGGGAAAATGGGCTCTCTGCTGGTTTGACATAAAATGTATCCCGTCTTCTTTCTTTTCCCGTCATCCTACACTTTAACGAGATAATGTTTACAAGCTGGGTGGTATCTGTGAATTCCATCATGCGAAAATAATTCCAAACGCTCTGCGGGGCAGACCATTGTGTCAAGAACTGCTAAATTTGGCACTCAGAAATTTCTTGGGTAGTAAATGGCACTAAAAAGGGTGTTTCAAAATTTTAATCAGATCTTTTATTAAAAATTAATCGAAATATTAATCTTTACTTTAATAACTTCGGAGACAGCACTTCAAAATTTTAAAAAACTCTTTAGTAATACGATGTGTTTCCGTAACTTTTAAATATTTTTCAAAACTTGGTTTAAAGACAATCTTGTAGAAATATTTTTTGTAGAGAGAGAGAGACGCGTGAACAAAATAGCAAGATTGCGAATAATCAGTTAGACTATTTTAACAGCAAATATTAGAATTTTTAACAATTTAGTACTGAGTAATGCTTCGACCTATTTCAAAATACTGGATGTTTTTTTTAATGTGATGACGCTATCAGGCAGAACGCCGCGGCCATTCCTTCTGTAAATGGCGCGATGTAACAATCAATGCGCACAGAGTGCAACGGCTGATGTGATCGAGCCAGACGAAGTTCATGCAGACGATTTTAGCCAAAAACATTATCACGATACTATGCTTCGCACTCGAGGTTCGAATCTCTTTTCAATTTTTTACTTTCTCGCATACGCAGTAGAGAAAGCATAATGAACAGTAAATTCGACCTCCACATTTTGGTGCTTCTCTACGTTTTAGCCCTTACATAGTCCGAAAAAATCATTTCTGAAATTGTGACTGTTTGTCCTTGAAAACGAAAACTCATAAACGCTAAAATCTAGACGGATGGAATTCGGTGGGACGAAAAGAGTAAATATCTATCAAAATTTAGATCCAGTCGGTCGAAAGGAAGACGTCCAAAATCTGTAAACAACTTTTCGTTATACAGTGGAACCTCGGTAATTCGAATTTTTAATTTTGTGAAAAAAATTTTGTTAAAAAAACGAAGAAAAAATAGCAATTACGAATATGAAACAAAGCTACTGTTTATTTTGAATTTAAAAGAAATATTTGAAAAGGTGTTTAAGAAGAAGAATGAATACAGAATCTGAGTAAGTAGGAACAAAATCGGTCGTTTTCTTCTGAAAGAAGGAACTAAACCTTCTTGACGATGCGAATTGCCGCTAGCTGTTTCCGTACTTCTTCACAGAGCTCATAAAGTCAATACTGTGACAAAATCGTCTTGTGGGTGTACGTGAATGCAGTCCAATAAGCAGGATTAAAAAATAAATCTCTTTATTTTACAGGTATTCTAAGCAAAGAAATGTAACGCAAGTATTAAAACAGCACTTGTAAAAATTCACAACAGAGATTACCATTAAATCTCAAAGGTTTCCTATTAGCTCACCAGTTTGCTTGCAGATCGAAATCCAACGAACTCTTCTTGGCTTGGGAGCTTGCTTTTATACTTTTTCAACAGGAAGTGACTTCATAACGTAGGAAGTGACGTAATCTCCCGAAAGTTCATGAAGCCAGTAGAAATAAGCTGACAGTGCGAGGTCTTTCTAGAAAATTCCTTTTGTCACCAAGTTTGTGGCTAAGATTAGCATCTCAGGGAAAGCTGATAATAGCTTTGTAACAATACTCTACTGCATTTGGCATATCAGGAGTATTTCTGAAATTTTTCCGGAGTCCGAACACAGATCAGTCTCAAATCACAATCTCACAGTCAACTCTCTACCGAGGTTCCACCAGTGGCGGACTGGCCAGGTTGCCAGCTTTCCCGATGGCAAGTGGGCCCCCTTAGACATAAGTCAATATGGGCCCTCGGGATGTGTATGTATCAGAGAGAAAGGAAATAATTCTTTTCTAGTAAATTTTCTGCGCTTTTTCTAAGCAAAATAGCAAATAGCTTTATGTTAAAACCACACAACCTTTTCTGCGCAGGGCCGGGAAGGGGGGCGAAATAACCACAAGATTTTTATTCTTCTTGGAGGCTCCCGGCAAGAAGGAGGGGATAACCCCTTTGTGCAGGAAGGATTTTGTCCTTGCAGGTGGCTAAACAACGCACTTTTTGTTGTTATTTTTGCATTTTACTGTCATAAAACTGAGAGACAAGCGAACTCGTCTGTCTTCTAAAGTAAAAGAAAGAAATGTCTCCGAGGTGCCCACTCTAACCCTCCATAGTATGCCTGCACCAAATTTGGTAACTCTAGGCTAAACAGACAGTCCTGTAGAAGGTCAAAAGGCATACAAACATCTCCACATACATTCGCATTTATTATTTGTAAGCATTTGCTTACAAAAGCATTGATTAGATGCAAAACATAGAAATAACACTATTGTTAAGATATCGTGTCATCTTTTATTGCATAAACAATTAAATGCAGCAATTCCACACCAAACTTATGATCTCTTTGTTTTCACCTGTCTTGTTTGTGATTGATTTAATTTAAAATTTTAGTTCTACATATGTAAAGATGAATGTTTGTCTTTTACACAAATCCACAATTTTTACTCGACCTTGATATTAATTAGCACACGTGTTCTTCACATTAAGAGAAAAATCACTGTGAAATTAATTTAAATTTCAGTTAATTAAAAATTTCAAAAAGATTTTGACGTTTTTCTGCGATATCTTCCAAAACCATAATTTCACAAGAATAATTTTTTCATCCTTTTAAAAATTGAAAAAGTATCTTCTTAATGATATCAATTTAAAGATAAATTACTTAAAAATTACTTGTAAAATTACTCCAATTTCAAAATTCCAAATCCTCCAAAGAATTTTCTTTCGTATCTCTTACAATGGATGCCCTACTAACGGACGGCCTTTTTCTTTCATACATTGTCGCTAAAACCGTATACGAAAAATCTAACTTAACGGAATTTAAAATGAAATATCTTTAATCATATTTTGGTTATTTTAAACGTGAAAGTGATATTAACCCTAAGGAGGAGAAATTTATTTATTTAGATTAAATTATGTCATATGCAACAGTCATGATTTGGTTATAACATTGAATTCTTGGTGTGTATCTTTAAAAATAATATATTGTTACCATTTCATTGCTTTAGTTTCAACTCATATTTAATTCTGATATTTAGAGCGAGTTATTAACATTTTAATTTGGGGTAGGGCGGACCTTGAAGAAAGGAAACAAAATAAAAATCGTCACTGAGAATTTGTTTTGAGTAGTAAACATTAAATTTTAGTGATTAAAAAGTACTGAAATGAAAGAAAATTTGTAGAATCCAGACTTGAAAAATAAAATTTCTGAATTACAAGTCTTGTCAGTCTCACCTTAATCAAAATACATCCTCGAAAGCTAAGGAATTGCAGGCCGTTTTGTTAAGATCGCCACCGAATGTAATCAAGTATTAGAAATTCCCATCTGATATTTTCTTATCACAGGGGTTTGTAAACAACGCATTTGTCTAAACTTTAGTGAATTTTGGAAATACTCTTCACTTGCCAAACACGTGAGGGATTATATGCTCAATGGTAATAACAACCGATTAATTACTAAGAAATATTTAATTATTCATGATCCTTTCTCTTCATATTTATTTATAGTGAATTTAGCTAACAATTCTAATTATATTTGAGGTGGTTTCTATGTAATGCCGACCATAATGCTTGTTTTTACGCTTTCACTCAGAAATTTCGTTCCCCTGTCACAGTTGTATCCTAAAAGTCCTTGTATTGAAAATATTAAGTTAAATTTAAAAGAACTTTATCTTTATGGAGTTTGAAATCCATTTTTGAGTGAGGAATAATGTAATGATATTATAGGAATTGCTAAGCTAAAGATCTGATCGCTGATGAACAAATATTTGTCTACATTAAAAAATTCATTGTCTGAGGAGAACTTGGAAACCTATATATTATTCTCTTTTCAAATAGTTATTCTCTTTTCAAATGGTTATTAAAATTGTTAGAATATTTGGATGCAGATTATTTATTGGTAGATTTGAACCGTCATCTAGTGAACTCATAAGTGTGTCAACTTGCTCTTAATGAAATGGACTACATGTAATAAATACACTTCTGTAATTTGAGTTGTTAATCTTTGAAGTAAGAAATATTTTAAAAAATGATATAGATAAATAATTTGTTCTTTATTTTCAGTTTGGTTAAAAAAATTCTGAAAATTACAATATAGTTCCAAAATTACAGTATTCCAATACAACTACCAAAATTGTTTAATATTCAATCATAAAACTGTATTTATATGTGATATTTCTTATTTCCAATAATATGTATAATACATGTAATACTATAATTAGTAATAAATATAATACATTTTTAGATTAGGAAGAGATTAAATTATTATTATAATTTATTATTATTATTTAATAATAATTTATATTTTGTTATTAATTTCTTTTATTATATATGTAAGAAATAAAATGAAAAAATATGATGCAAGGGATATATTGTAAGATGGCACGGTGATAGGGCCCCTACTGACTCAGGGCAATCATTATTTTCAGACCCAGTCCGCCACTGGGTTCCACTGTACTTCGAAGCGCAAAATGCGCCATATTTTTGTCTCACCGAAGCGAGTCCCTGTTTCAACTCGACCATTAGGCACCTCTTCTGTTTGCAGGCGAATTTGTCACGCAGTCCTCATCGAACTCTTTCTTCGATTATCAGAAAATCGAATCGGTATGAATGTTCATTGAAGTCATTACAAACGACGCATGCGTAAGGATTTTAATTTTTGATTCCGTTTCCAGACGGTGGCCATTTTAATGGTCCCGTTTCCTGTAACTACAGCTTTTCTTCTAGCCAAAGGAGCTCCATTCATAGTGCCTCCAAAAATGCCGATAGTGGAAATGACATTTAATTGCAATAATAAAAGCAGAGACTCGTGCAAATAACACGCATTCCGGAAAAACTTAAAAGACTGCGTTGAAAGGCAAGTCTTAGTTTCTTATTGTTGGACTACTGTTTACAGAACTGCTGGTGTCAGTAGGCGAGGGAGTCGAGGGGAGATAATTCACACTCGATATAATTAAATATTTGAAACAAATACTGAGAATGATAACTCCTCATCCATCGCCTCTCTTTTCAACTATTTCATTCCTCTCTTTCTTGTTTATTAACCTCGTTGCGCTTCGTGTTTACTTTGATCTCTCACTGTTTACATTTGGCCTCAAATAAAAAATGAATATCGCCTGGAGTAATCGAAAGTAATCTATCTAATGGATTACTTTTTGAAAAGCGGCGGCTTGTTTCAAGTATTTGAAGCGAGGAGCGCCTAAAATTTAATTCCCCTGGCAAAGATATAAATTGTTTTTTAACTGTTTATTATTAGCGTGTCGATAGTTTTGAGAGAGCTTCAGATAGTTTAATTGAAACCAGCATACGGAGACTTTTCCTATCGAAAATGATTTTTTATATTATTTATTCGTTTTCTATTCTGAGGCTTAATTTATTTTTTTATATTCTTTATTCGTTTTCTATTCTGAAGCTTAATTTATTTTTTCCAACCCACCCAAAAAAAAAGTAAAATTCCAGTTTATGGACTGCATTAAATGTATTTATCCGTTGCATTTAATTTTGCTTTTAAACATACGAATATAAAATATTTGAATACGAAAGAAAGAAAAGACAAAAACAAAGAAACCATGTAAAGATAAAAGGTTTTGCGTGATGATTAGGGAAGAAACGCCGAATTTGGACTTTTTTTAATGTGCAGTGATCGAAAAGGAATTTTAATGAAAAACAAGTATTAGGATTTATTTGGCAGCTTATTCATCTTCCGAAGAGTGTAATTATGAAACACAATTTGAATTAAGAAAAAAAAGCAGCTTAAAAATACTGTCATCGGTGCAATCAAGGAAACCGGTTGCCTAGATTGGACCACCAATGTCTTAAAGACAATTAAAGCAAAAATAGTTCTTGATTCTCCAATTCACACCAGCACACAGTAGATTAACCCAAGTATGGCATTTTATGTACTGTATCTCCTCCTCTTCTCCCTTTGTTCCTCTTACAAATGATATGAATGATACATATTGGCGCCTTTGAACTGTAAATTGGCATCTTGGCGATAAATGGTTGCCAAAATATGTGAGCGCGCCGACGCGCACCTTTACTACGCACTTGTCTTGTCTCTCTCTTGTTAACAAAACCATGTATATAGTTCTGTGTGTGTGATCGTAAAATAAATGTTGTGATCGTGAACAAGGGCTATGCTTGAACTTTCTTATTCGACGGACATCAAAAAATGCGAATTCCACTCCACCGCTCTCCATGAGTTTGGACGGAAACAATACATATCCACATTTTTTGTACTTTTTGACCCAATATTTCATGGTTTTAGTGTCTTTTGGTTGTTTTTTCCTTCAGTTGCTTCGAGGCCGATTTATGAGGACTACTAGTGGTGATCAACTGTTTTCTGAGCTATTCCTGTAGTTTAAGATAATAATAATCCCATTGATTTAAATGGTCCAACTCAGGCAACCTTTAGACAAAAATAACGAAAAATTCCCCTAACCTTATTTTTCACCTATTTTAATAAAATGATTATATTAAATTGTAACCAAAGGAAATTGCTATTTGAGGATATAATAGAATATTTTCCTACTTGATTTAAAATAGCGTAAGGTATTTTTGTCTTTTGATGAAATAATTAATAGATAATACTTGAATCTAGACAATTGTTCTTTAACTGTAACCACGTAGAACTTTCTTTTAACCGCTTAACTTAACGGCCCGAGAATACTCGTGCATCGAATTATCGAAATTTTAGTCTTATAAACTAAAATTGAATCATTAATTAGCTTTATAATTCGACACAAAAAATATGTAGGATCCATAAACATTAAGTATCCTATGCCTTCTTAGATGAATGGAAACGACAGCCCCTTTCCAAAACAGGAGGGGTCATCTTATTAGATAGCAAAGAAAACTATTCAGTTAAGGGGTTAAAAATGGTTACATACACCCAGTGGCAGCTTGCGTTATGCAATCTTGGGGTTGCTGTAACTATGAATCCTTCAATGATGATGATGCATATTTGTACCGCTTACATTTTGTGTCTTTTTTCATCTACTTTGAGTAGTTTTATATTTAATGAATAAACTTATGGCACTTTCTCTCTTCTAATAAATAAGTATCTTAACGAATTAATTTTAATAAAAATATTTAAACTCGAAATGTGTTAAACTGAAATTTGAAAACACTTGTATCGCGGAAAATTTCTCGTATGTATTTCATCACCGTCTATAACTAAAAATTATCGAAAAAATCCTCTGGATTGCGAAAAGTTTCATTCAAATTTAATTGCTATGAAAATTTTTCAATTAAATTTTTGTTTATCATTAATTTTCCTTCATTTTATTTATTCATTTATTTGAAACGAAACACACACTACAGAGAGAACTCCAATTACAGAATGCATTTTCTTACTCATTTTCAAAGTTTTAGCTCGCGAAAAATTTTTCCGCTGTGTAAAATGCTCGATACCTAGTTTCTAGCTCAACTGGTGCTGCCGAATTCGACAGTTGCCCTTCCACTTAAAAACGTAGTAGGGAAAGAAAGGGAAAGCCTGAGCTCTGTAACTACGCATGCACGCAGACGGAATTTGGTGCTGGAACGATCCTCAGTTCTCCTTTACTTTAAGTTACTTTCTCCTTTGCGCATCATCTTCGGGTAGTGAAAAATTGAGATAGGGAACTTAGTTTTCTATCTCAGTTTTTTCTAGCGGTTTATTTAAAAATCAAATTGTTTAATGTAAAATTCCGTTAGATTATTGATAGATTTAAATGTTAAATGAGAAATGAAATAAATTTACACAATGGGAAAAGTTGGGGGTGCACCTCAGTCCCTATGCACGAGCCGCCCCTGCATACACCCCATTTACATCGTTGCAACATAATTCGTCTATCTTATGGCCTAAATAATGAATAGAATTGAATTTATGATACCGAACCAATCTAGCCTCTTTTATTTGTTTTTATTCATTTAATCGCCAAGATAAAAAAAAAAAAACAGTACGCTTCCACAGACCGTCCAGACAGTTGGATAGAGAGAAACCACATTTCGCAAGTAGTCACTTCTTGGATAGAAGAGGTTTTTCAAAACTTTAATTAGATTTTTAATTAAGAATTAATCGAAATGTTAAGGTTTTCTCAAGAACTTCTGAGTATATTATTGCATAAAAACAATTTTTACACCATTTTAATATGCAAAAAAGTAGCTTTTCAATATTAGCAAATTCATTTCCGTACAATTTTTTTCTTTAATTTTAATAAACTATGAAAACGTTTTAAAAATATATTGCGCACAATACTTTCACCGTTCATTCTCTATTTGTAATGTTGAGTAATCGCTTCAGCTTTGGAGTCGGCTTTTAAAAAGTAGTCTTTGCTATGAAAAAGAGTAAATTTAAAAAAATAATTTTTAAAATTTAAATAAAAGGATTTTCAAAATGTTTACAAGGGCTTTTACTGGCATTTTTATGCTGGCATCCTTTGTGTAAACTGCGTGATGCCTTCAGAATGCAACGGCTGAGGCAATCGGGCCGGACGAAGTCAAGACAAATGAATTAAATCCAAAACATTATCATGCCATGATGTTTCGAATCCCCTTTCATCTTTGGAGATGTGTAGAGTTCCGGGGGCGAGAAGTGGTGTCTTGTCCGTCGGTCAACATCCTGACTCGAATAAGCTATGAGCTGGAAGGATGAAATTGGGTATACATTCATACTATACACGGGAAGCAGATGAGCTGCCACGAAGCAACCCATCTAGCAAGAGGGCCTCGTAGGATACTACAGACCGCCAAAAGAACGAAAACAGAGGGCCAGCTGTTTACTTACTTACTCTTATTATTTAATCATTATTTCGCAAGCAACACCACCTATCTCAATTTTTAGAAATTTCCAAGAGGAAGAAAAAACTGCATTTTTCGCAACCAATTTCGAATATATTTGAATTTTTTTCACATCTGGCGTGAATATGAGACCTCACATTACAACCAGATTTGAAAAGAATTCGGAAATATTCGTTATTGGTTGCGAAAAATGCAGTATTTTCTTCCTCTTGGAAATTTCTAAAAATTCAGATAGGTGGCGTTGTTTGTGAAGCGACGATTTACTTCTTTTATTATTTAATTATTATTTATTCCCTATTTATTTAATTTTCATATTTACTTCTTTATTATTTAATTTTTATTTTTACTTTAGTTTTGCTTTTCCTTTTTGTTATTCTATTGTGCATTTTTTTTTTTAAATTTCATAAGTTATTCTTTTGGCTTTCTATGTCTAAATTCTCTTTTAGAGGAAACCTGTTGGGTTGCCTTTGGCCGTTTCATCTCAAATTAAGTATTTGTTGCAGTCGTTAAATAAAAACACAGGCCGAGTTATATACTACTTTTCATTTATTATGCGAGAGTGGCAGACATACGTGCATCTTAGTTGAAGTTTCAAGTAAGAAAGCGAACAGAAAATCCCTGCATTTCCTCAGGTAGGGATTTAACATAAAGGCACGTGATCAAAGTGAAGGGAATATTGGCTGTTTTTTAATAAATTACGCAAGTGTTTTAGGGAAGAGTATGGAAAAGAATTCGCTTATTTCGAGATTTATGTTGGCGCGTGGAAGCGATTAAAATATTCTTCTAGTAATAAATATGCCGAAACGCGAGATATAATATACCTCCAGCGCGGGAAATGAATCGAAACTGGAGTTTAAGAAAAGTGATTTGGAATACATTAAGACTTTAAAATATATAATATTAGAATTTGAAGCAAAATTAAGTGAGATTATTGCATATATATATATATTAAACGACGATCCAGACCAGAGGATATGTACATGCTTATGACGGTAAAGATAATGCAGTTAGTTGGATAAGCATTTCTTCTAGAAATATCTTTCATCTAGACGATGGTGCTGAATTAAGCGTAAGGCTCAGGACCTGTAATAAATATGCAAAGAATGATTACGATATTATATTAACTGAACATATTTATTACAACCCTTGAGCCATGTGCTGTCTAAGGGCTCTGAAACTTTGAGGATTTCCTGAAGCTTGGACATTTTCTATTGCGGTATTTTCGGTATAATTTTTGTTCATTCATTTAAATTACAAGAACCGTGTGTGCACTTGAACTTACTCCAATCGAAATCAAGTACCGTATAAATTTTAGAATATTATTCTAACAACAATACTAATTAATTACCCTTTGTAAGATTTTTATCCCTTTACAATGCGTTGCCTTATCGTTTGAAAAAAATGCCCGATCCTATTATTAAATAGAATTTAGATTGTGTTAAAAAAATTAAAAATCGTAAATAGTTTACAATTTTCAGTTTTTTTATACGTGAGACACTGAAGACCAGTTGAAAGTTACCCGAAATCAAATTTTCTGTTATTTCAGTTTGTCACAATTTGCTGCTCAAAACTACTTGTGCAGAGATCAAATTAGAATCAGTAAAAACTACTGTATTTGGTTAGGGGAAATGGGGGCCTAAAGACCCGAAGAAAACTTAACTTGGCCTTGGGATTTATATAGTTGAAAGATGCTAGCTGAATAGGAAAGAAAACTTCCAGGAAATATTACGTAGGCAGCGGTGGCCTAGTGGTAAGGTTTCGGCTTAGGAGCCGGAGAGTTCCAGGTTCGAAACCTTATTACACCCAAGATCCATCGCTGTTGTGGGCCTGTTGTACGCTAAATCATACGTAGGGAGCCAAACGTCGTCAAGCTGGTGAGGTGTGGAATTTTGGAGAGGGATGCCAGATCAGGCGACGTCCTTTTCATCGGACCGCAGTTCAATATAACGAAGTCCGTCCCAAAATATCCCACGTGTTATTACGAAACGGGAAGTTGATATAACTAAACTAAACCAGGAAATATTGAAAAAAGGATCTATATATGAAGTTCCTTACATTAATTAAGAGTGAAAAATTTGAGCATTTACTGCGACAGTTGCTCTTTCGAAATAAAAATTGGAGTTTGCATCGAAAAGCAAAAGTGTCAAAGACGAAGTTTTGACGAAAAAGACTCAGATAAACTACACCATTAAATCCCATCTCTCTTCTCAGTATCAGGGGCGGACATTCTGAGCAATGAAATAAATCAATGAAGTGGATCAGGATCCCATTCCGAGATGAACGATCACTTTTCCAAATGAAACTATGAGAAATGCGAGTCGTTCAACCTGTCGTGTTGTCAGTGAAAGAAGATCCGAAAGTCTTCGTTAGTGTCAGGATGAGAAACTTGTTCGCGATCGGCGGATCAATTAGAAATATCACTTTCTCACAAAAAAGAACGGAATGAAGTTGAAGAGAACGTTCATTGACTTCATGTTCGAAAACTATGAGGCATCATTTCTCTTCTTTTCGAGTGAAAGAAGTGGACATGTAGAAAATTATATTGGAAAAAGTGACCAAACCTTTTGAACTTCACTCTGAGAGATTCAACTAAATAATTATTCTATTTTCACTCTCGGGAAAAATAAAAATAGTTTACTCTAAAATCGAATAACTAAACCAAATTAGTAACTGCTCCTAATATAAATTGTTAATAGTCTGCTTTAAAACATTTTTAGAGTTCCAGAATTCTGTTAATGTGTTCTGGCAATATTTCTTCGTCTGTATTCGTGTTCGTGATGCGTTTAATGTTCGTACATTTGTGTATAAAATTAATTTTGAAAAAGTAATAAAATTAGAGAAAAAATTGTACGGAAAGGAAAGTGGTGTCTCCAAAAGGCCAATTTTTTTAACTTTTAGAATATGGTATAAAAATAGTTTTTATGAGAAAATATTTTCGTTAGATACTGCGAAGAAATGCCAAAATCTTGCGAAAGTTTTAATTAATTGAAATTTTAATTGACTTTTGGACTTTGCAAAGTTGACAGTCATCTTTCTCTCGTTTTGAAGAGCATATGTGCCAAATATCATCAAAATTGGTCAAAAACCGTAGATTTGTATAAGGAACGCACACACTCTGCTTTATTAATATAGTTAGTTGTTTCGTGAACAGTAAACCTGTAAAATATATATATAAAGTATCTGATCTTTATTGCAGTCTTTACAGGTTTAGCCATTTTTATCCGCAGAAGGCGAATTATTAGCATAAGTCTCTACTTTTATCAGTGTTCACAAATTTGCAATTAGATGTATGTTTTTAAAGTGTTAATAAAATTACAGTTAAATGCCAATTGCTATCATCGGCATTTTTGGAGGCATTATGAACGGAGTTCCGTTTAGCTAGAATCGTTGAAAAAAGCTCAACATCGCTCGAAACGGTACCATTTAAACAGCCATCCTCTCGAAATGGAATCAAAAAATGAAAATCCTTACACATACAGCTTTTTTGATGATTTCAAAGAATACTCATGCCGAATTCGAAGAAAATCGAACAACGCGTTGGGTTACGACTGATTCCAACCTACTAAAAGCATTATCACATTCATAAAAAAATCCGATAATGCTTTTAGTAGGTTGGAATCAGTCGTAACCCAACGCGTATTATCACAACCCAACACAGCATTATCACATTCATAAAAAAAATCCGCTTCCTACTTTACTTGGAGAAACCCCACATGTTCATCTTTTTGCATTTTTGAAAGCAATCGGTTTCTATTCTCTTATTTAATCATTGTTCAGTTTTAACTGACTACATTTTATTTCGTTTCGTATACCTATGGCAATCTTCGATTTTTAATTTGATATGATTTTACAATTTTTCTGGCGCAGTATGGTCAACTTCATGGCTCTTGCGCCAAAAAAACCAACACACAACACAACACAAAAAAATTCGATGTTATGAAGAATGTTATAAACCGAAAAACCAAACTTTTTTTGTTGAGTCGCACGAGAGAAATGAAAAAATGGGTAATGATAGTTTATGGGTAGCACAGTTTACAACTTAAACAACCAGATGTTTCTGTGGCATAGGAAAAGAAAATGGTTCATGAACAGACTCGGGCCCTATTGGTTAGAGAAAACTTCCCTTCTTTTATCTTCCAAGCAAATAAATGTGTAAAAACTGGAAGCATCCTGTTAGATGTTAAGAAGCTGCGTCTGTGGAGGAAGAGTCCGGAGCATGCGCAGTCTTCCTACAGCGTCCTTGAAAATTCAAGTTTGTGGGCGTTGATCCAGTTATTGTTCCTGCTTGGTAGCCATAATTCGTTATTTAGTTTTATTCTTTTCACCCTTTCAAGTTCACTACAAGTTTCGTTTCGAAAATTATTAAATTTATTTCAAAAATGAGTATTAGACATTTACCTAATCATAAATATGTAAAGGAAAAAAAATTGCATTTTTTATTTTCAAGAAGTTTGTGGCTTCACAGTGGAACCAATGAACGGTGACGGGCTATTTTTCTTCCGAATAAGTTGTCGTCGAAATACAATTTAAATTATGTATTTAATTTATAAGTATACGTGAGAGTATTCAGGATATTCAGCCTTCATATACTTCAATATTACTTTCGAAGATTCAATTTTAAAAAATAGCAATTTTTGCGCGAACACTCATCATTTTGTTTCTCTTAGAAATCAAAAGCAATTTAGCTCTTGAAATGCCGATAACTCTGTGAACACTAACGGTATTGAACTGGAATTTTTATATAAATTGCCCTATATATCTGGCTCTTAAGTTATGAAAGAAAAAATTCGCTACGTTTCGCCCATGCGCAGGAAAATAATGCTCAATGTGTGGTTTCCCTGCGAAACCAGTGAACGCTAAAGGGTTAAGATGTTTGAATTAAACTATTGTTTTGTAAATGCTAAAGGATGGTTGTGGCTGATTTTCTTATTTGTTCGAGAGTTATAAGTTACACACCACGCCCAAGAGAAAATCGGGTAGATTTAAAGTCAACAACGTTTGTCAGATAGATACAACACATCCCTCCAGAGCATTCAAGTGCCTCTGTTGTTGTTGTGGCAGGTACCGTCGCCTGAGGAGCCCAGCCAACATCTTGATCGTGAACCTGGCCGCCAGCGACCTCCTCAACGGCCTCCTGCACCCCATGGCTGCCTACTCCGCCTTCCAGGGCAGCTGGAGCTTCGGAAGGGGAGGTGAGTGGCACTTCACCTTTTGCATGCATAAAAACAGTTAAAACTAAAATCTGCTTCGGGAAAAAGAAAGGATGACAGAACAAAAAACAAACCACAAAGCATCTGTTGTGCACAAAAGCAGCAGCTTCCAAGAATACAATGGCAATAATGCAAAAATTAACTAACAAAATGAAAAACCCTATCAAAGGACAAAGTCGGCAGATGGACGTTGTCAGGGATCACCCCCTGCTGGGATTCTAAAATTCAAAAATTGGCATAGATTTTCTATAGAGGAAACCGACTGTCAGATCAAAGAATATATTCCTCTGTGACCCGAATTTACAGTATCTGTTGCAGTATCATTATGCAGTAACTGTTGATTTTTTTCCTTTTTCTTTCAATCTGGGGTAAATTCGTTTCACAGAGGAACCATATTCTTTGATCTGACAGTTGGTTTCCTCTACAGAAAATCTATTCCAATTTTAGAATCCCAGCAGGGGGTGATCCTTGACAACGTCCATCTTCCGGATTCTTTTTTTATTTTTTGTATCTATTATTGTCTTCACTTTGTCCTGTGATAAGGTTTTTCATTTTTTAGTTAATTTTCGTACTTAACCTTTTACATTACAGATGCAGTGTCGGCTCGTGGTCCGTTTTGAGGGGAGGATACAGGGTTCCTGTGAGTTAGTATGTTCTTCAAATTGCTCCACATAAAATAAAATTGCTGAAAATAACGAAATATCTAAAATAGCTTCAAGGTCTGCCAAAGCACTGCATAGACGACCTGCAATTGCACAGAAGGAAGGATTCTCAAGATTTGCGTTAGATTTAGTGTAGTTTTATTCATTCATTGTGAGCACGAAGTCTTGCCCTGATTGCAAAAAGTTATCGTGCGAAAACTATTATAATTACACATGTGTTTGTTTGGATGCATTGTAAGTCCGATTATAAAGTTTCTACTGAGGCCACGTACTTCAATAGATTTCGACGACCTCAACCTTGGTATCTCGGAGAAAGACAATGCGGTATTCTAGTTCTCGCCAAGTGTTCTGTAACGGTACACACAGCAACTCTTATCCCAGCCTTCTGTTCTTAAATATCAGCCCCTGGTGTGGAAAAGACTCTGTCCTGGATATGGCCCCCAAAGAAAAAGCAAGAGGAGTAAGGAGGAATCAAGCGAGTTCGTTTATTATTCCACAAATATTTAATTACGCGCAACACAATTAAGTCGGCTGGTACTACTACGTGTTAACACTTTAAAGGGTTTTCTGTTGCACACACACACACAACACAAATCTGTTAAATGTGAACTTCCCAATAATGTCGAAATTACGTTATTTCATTCAACGGTTATTTTGTAATAAATTTTTATCATCAAGGCAAGAGTTCGTGCTCACCTGTACTGACGCCCCGCTTTGAAGCAACACGAAAACTATTTCGGAATGGACCTCGAACAGAGGACGGCACCCCCTCTCCAAACTTCCACGCCACACCAGTGGGAGGACATTCGAAATACGCTATGGAGGATTGATTAAAGAACTTCATGCAGCCAAGAAATACCGAATAATTTTTAATAGATTCTCGATTTACCAAGTCTTTTTTTTTTGGTAATTTGCTGAATTCTATCTGGGCACCCCAAAAAAGAGATTTAGCAAGTTTCTATAAAGGGAATGGGTTTGGTCTGTTTCTTTCGGGCGTTTATTGCGCAAGGGCCAGTATTTGGCCATGCTGAGCCAAACAAGCGAGTGATTTGTAGAAGGTAGTAAGTGGATATAAAAACAATCGATGAAAATTCAATGCAAAAAGAAATGGACTTTCACATGCTTATTTATCGAGAAGAGTTGAAAATGAACAAGGAGTAAAATGATCAGGAAAAGTTGTTTAAACCTGTGAATAAAAATCAGTGACTTTTAAAAATTCAAGAAGGTTAGCGTGAGGGTGTCGACCAATCAATGTGGCAAAATAGTGAGGTCGCGTCAAAAAGTCGCAAACGATAAGATAGGTATGGGAGAAGGAACACTCGAGGGGGAGCCAACGCCTTGTCGCTCAGAGATGAAAGAAGGAATCTGAAATTAGCAACACCCAGAAGTTACTCAAGTCAATAAATTATACATATTGCTGCGAAGATCGTCCTGCGGTGTGCTCTGAAAGAAGTCCAACAAGCTGGGCAATGGACGCTTTACTCTGCGAATATTGCAGAAATCACAGGTACCAAGAAGAACGGCGCTCGCACAAACTGGCAACACAAGCAGACAGCAATAACGGTGACAGCACTGTTAATAGCGATCAGCGTTCAACATCTGATCAATTTTCACTGCGAACAGAACTACAAAGAGATTATCCCCTAGTCTAAGCGACTCCGTATATTTATAGCCTTCCGACAGGGCATGAGGTCGCATGGAATTCTCCAGAAAAATTCAAAACTCTGTTCCTAAGAGAGATAGGGCCATAATTCTTGAATTGTATAGAACCTTTATTTTTGTAGTCGCATTCGTCGCCAAGGTCGGGGTTATCGGCCTGGCAACCATTAAGAATCTGAGTAAATCTCTCTTTCCTACCATAAGACTAATAAGGCAGGGAAGCGGAATTACAGGTTCCTGATAACATGGAACACCTTTGCTGATCAGACCCAACACAGAGCGTTAAAAAATTGCATTAGACTGCGAATGACTGCAGATCACTTTCTTTCATGAAAAGAGATGGGAATTGTTGCGTCCTGATGGCTGGAAGTATTACTGGCATGATTTGGGACGAGAAAAAAAATCCAAAGGCGTAAAAGAAAAGACAGTGCATCTAGGCCGTACCATATGTTTTAGACTTGATTCGTCAGGCTTGCTTGTAGCAGCCGTTGCATTCCTTGCATAACGACTTTTACGCCACGGAATTTACAGGAAGAATGCCAGCCTTAAAACATCATCCCGTTTAAAAAACCATCGGATGTTTTGAAATATGCTTGAAATAAACCGAAGAATTTTTGAATAATTTTTAATTTTGTTTAGTAGCACGAGAAATATAGAGAAATATGAAATATTCACATGGATTATTTTCACTATATCACTATTTTGTTGTACATGGTTGTGTAAAGGAAAAGCATCGTTACAAAATTTTATTCAAAACTAATTTTGGAAAAATGTGTTGAAATTAGAGAAAAAAAAATATCGTATATGTGTATCACTCGAAAGATTAATTTTTTGAGATTGAGTAGATTAAGATTTATTTTTAACGCTAATTTTTTGAAGTTAAAAGTGGTGTTTAAATTGTTTTTTTGCGATAATATGCTTCGGTGTTATTGAGAAAAGCATTCAAATTTTGGTTAATTTTTAATTAAATTAAAATCTAATTAAACTTTTGAAAAATCCCTTCATAGTAAGCACCTACTACCCGTGAAGTAACTACGTGCTAAATGTCGTAGTTCTAGGTCGACTGGCTAGGTCTGCTCCCGCATGTCAGATAGCATGCCAGCCTATAAGCATTGCCTTTAATACAGTGGAATTTCCTTATAACGAAATCGCTTGGTTCCAGTTGAAAAATTCGCTATAGAGAAAGTTTCGTTATACGGAGATTAGAGATTTTTGCAGTTATTTAAGTAAATGTTATAAACCTTTTAGTATCTGCGATAAGTTCAAAAATATTTAATTACGACTTTCAATTGAAAATAAAGTAATATTTATTATAAATTTGTTAAAATTAGACTAATTTTTATAGTATAAATAAAATGCTCAAAAGTGAAGACAATTCACCCATTTAGAGAATAATATGTACTAGTACGGATAAACATAAGATGTGTATTGTCACATCCATTTGCTGTTTCCACCCTCACTCCACCCCGATTCTTGGAATCTTGACCCGTAGGAATGCAGCTCCCTCTGTAGAAACCCAGGTCCCCACAACTGAGTTACCCTTCACATAGCATTCTATTGTTATGTGTTATCGCTGGTAGTGATCAATGCGAGTGGTTCCAGAAACAGGCACGTGTGAGCGATTTGTTTGCGCAGAAATTAGCAACTTTCTTCAAAAATGACAAAAATCGAAAAGATAAAGGTCTGAAAAAATTCGTTATAGGAGACAACCACTTCGTTGCATGGAGAATATTTTGAATGTTATTTAACATTCCGATTAAAAACTTGGTTATAGGGAGAAATTCGCTGTAGGGAGACTTCGTTGTAGGGAGACTCTACTGTATTATCCTCCAAACGCCACTTAGGTAATGGATCTGCCATGGCTTGAGACTGCTTTTCGTTTAATGACTCTTGGCTTTGTTCGTGGGAAAATGGATACACAGATAACATTTCTCAGCATTTTTTGCCAGTTGCAACTGTCCTGGTATGGAAAGATGAACCTACCATCGAAATAATAACTCTATCCACACAAAGTAGTAGAAAAACAATTCTGGTTCCAGACAATCAATATTGAAGTTATTCAGACTAATTAGGGGAGAGTCGCCAAATTTTGACCGGAGCCTGGATCACACCAGTAGCCTAACTTCGATTCCATTAAATATTTGGGCAGTAAAATGGGCAAATTACATTGCAACGATGTACAAAGAGGTGCATGAAATCAGTTCGAAGCGAAAGCGATTACGTAGTTACAGATACAGAACAAGTGTTTAAATTGAGGTATCACCCATTAATTATTTTAATAAAAGACAGAAACGCTGTTTCTAATTACGCTGTTATAAATTAAGTAGGAAAATTTGCTATTATATCTTCAGATAGGAAACTTCTTTGACTACAATTACTGCAATCACTTCATGAAAATAGTTTAAAGATAAGATTATGGGAATTTTTTTAATGTCCAATAGCTGCCTAGAGTGTACCACAAACAGTCGCCTAAATTGGATTGTGTAAATTAATGACATTAATATCTTGAACTAGAGGAATAGATTAGAAAGCAGTTTACAACTACTAGTAGTCTTCATAAATTGGAATTTCAACAAGTCAAAGTAAAAAAATCAAACGATAAAATGGCACTAAAGCCATCAAATATTGGATGAAAAAGAACAAAAACGAAGGAAAATGTCATTTATATCATTTGTGAGGGGAAAAACAGAGAAGAGGAAGTGATACAGTGCATAGAACGTCATACATGGTTTCGCGCATTATTCGCTGGTGTGAATTGGAGAATCAAAAATCATTCTTGCTTTAACTGTGCTTAAAGAAATTTGTAGTCCGATCTAGGCAACCATCTTCCTTGAGTGGACCGATGACACATGTTTAAGCTGTTTTTTTCCTTATTTAAAGTGGATTTCATAAAAAGTTAATTACACTCCTCCGTAGATAAATAAGCTACAAAAAAACTCCACTACTTGCTTTCCATTAAAATTCCCTCCCTTTCGCTGCACATTAAAAAATGTCCAGGTAGTCCGAATTCGACGACTCTCCCCCTATTGTTGGAATTATTTTGAGAGCTCGTGGGGTATTAAGACATAAAACCAGGTGAATCAAGCCTAAAACATCATGCAACGATGTTTTTGACAAAAGGTTCGATCTCATTTTTTACTATTTAATATGAAATAAATATATTTAAAAATAAGTTAATAGATTTAAACAATACAGGATGCATTTTTAGAGTAGTTATTTAAACCTGGGACATTTATCAGAAGGAGGGCAAAATTAAGTCAAAAAGCAGTGGACGGAGACCGTTATTCAAAGAGAAATGGAGTGTTGGTCCCGAAGACGTGGACAGGAAAAAGAAGAGTCGATGAAAAAGAAGAAGCACGCCCGGGACACTGACTTCAAATGAAGTGGGGGTGAAGAGAAGGAACGATGAATGCGTTTCTCTGATTGCAGGAACGATCGATTTCGGAATGGCCGGAAGGTAGCAGAATCAAAAAGCTGAATGAGGGTGATTCCGCCCCCACCCCTCCCCTCCCCGCAGGAGCGTGCGCGAGAGAAAAGCATCGTCGCGAGGTCCTCCAGAAAAGCGCGCTCTTCACCGCATTCGAAACCTCGGTTGGAAACCTGTTGGTTTCGGAAATTCGCGAACGCTCCTTTCTGCCCCGTTCGACGCTTAAAGAGGGCAAAGTGGATGGCTCTCGCAGATTCTGACGAGGCACTTCATTTCTTGCCTTCTTCACTGCAAGCCTCATCTGGACAAGAGCAATTATGCATAGCCAGTGGCGTGGCGACGGGGAGAACGGGGGGGATACCCTTAGCGTCAGATTTAGGGGGCGCCAGGGAATCAAAACATTACTGTTTATATTATTTTTAAAGCAAAATATGACGAGAGAGCCTGAAAATAAACCATATTCCGGGCATCATTTACGCTTGTTGATGACGACTGGGGTTAAAAATTGATTACGATTCTAGCGCCACTTATCCTCACTACGCCACTGGTCATGTTCACAAAACTCTTATACGGTTATTTCCCTTTCCAAGGGAGACATTCACCGCTGTTCCACTCCACGATTTTCGGAACACGGGAAGAGAAAACCTTTCGTCGATGTGGAATCC
>BGPR01003206.1:100910-144980 GCA_013235015.1 Araneus ventricosus
ACCGTATTAAGTATTGTTTGAAAATAACAGATTATTTTGTAATATAACCGTTCCTTGTGTTTTTGCTAATGGCTGGATTTGTCGCTGGTATTTCACTGAATATTGTGATTATATCTGTATATAATGTTTCTGTTTGTGGGTGCATTGTTTTGCATTCATTTACTCAATTGTTTCTGGCCTGTTGAGGGTTGGAAGTGAACTTTTCTCTGTCGGCCGTTTAACTGCTAGTGAGTACGTAGACGTGGGTTGTACATAAACATCAGTGACCGACAAGTGACCAATTAAGTCATTGCTGACCTTTCCTTGCCGCAGTAGCCTAGTGGTAAAGTCTCGGCTTACGGGCCGAAGGATTCCAAGTTCGAAATCCGATTCCACAACAGATTTGCCATGTATGTGGGAAGGGTGCACCCATAGTTCTCCCGCTAGTGTGGTGCGGAAATTTGGAGAAGGAGTAAGAAAGGAACTTTACCTTAATTAACTAGCTCGCGCAAAGTTCCGAATTGATCAGTTGCTTTCGTATAACGTTTGCAGGTAGCTTACCATTTTTCACCTACAGAAAAAGAAATATACTTTTCGGCTCGCCGACAAGAATTTTTTGGTTTTAACTTTAGAAGTTTTGATGAGCTATTTTTTTCTACATCTGAGTACACTAATAAAAGTGTGCTGTTGAAAAACTTTTTCCCTTCGTCTCATACAGAAATTAAGAGGTAATGTCCCAGATTGTTCTTTTTTAAAAACCTTGTTCCCTTTGTATCATGTAGAAATTAAGAGGTAATATCTCAGAGTGTCCTCTTTTTAAAACCTTGTTCCCATTGTATCATGTAGAAATTAAAGAGGTAATGGCTTAGAATGTTCCCATTTAGAAATTAAGGTGTTTATCTTCGTGTTTTCAGGCTGCGAGGCGTACGCCGCCCTGTGCGGGCTGTTCGGCCTCGTGTCCATCGTGACGCTGACCGCCATCGCCGTGGAACGCTGCCTGGTCATCTCGGTGAAGCCCTGGCACGGCACCGTCCTCTTCACGCACTCCAAGGCGAAGGCCACCATCGGGGTCGTCTGGCTCTACTGCCTAGCCCTGGTCCTGCCCCCCGTCGCCCTGGGCTGGGGCGCATTCGTCCCCGATGGGTTCCTCACCAGCTGCTCCTTCGACTACCTGTCACGCACGCGCGCCAACAGGGCCTACTTCTTCTTCCTCTTCAGCTTCGGATTCTTCCTGCCCATCCTCCTCATCGGTAGGCTTCACACATTCCTACTTTTTCGGTGCATTCTGGCTTGCCATACTGAAACAGGTAGTTTTCCCTCAGCGCGACATCAGCGCTGACGCGCATACACTAGTACCGATGTGCTTGGCGACAAATGGTGCCGCGCTAATGGAAAAGTACCCTGAAACATATCGCCTCTGAAAGAGCTAAAGGTCATTCGTCAAAAATTCCCTTTGGTTGAAATCCACTAGTCGGTACATATCGCTAACAGATGCCAAGTCGCCAATGCCGAAAAGCAAGATGGCTGCGGAGGTAGGCAGTGCAACGAGGCAGCGTTGATTTGCAGTGGCGACTATATGCACTGGTCACTTGGCACGCTTTGGCGACGTGAAAGGATACAGATTAGGTCCTAGGCATCGTCTGATAACCTGGTGAGCCTTAAAATTCATGCGAAATCCCCTTTTGCTATCGTTATTTGTAGCTTTTCTGTAACATATTGTTTGGTTTATTGTTTTTTTTTATTTTTCTTCAAGCCATAATACTTTTTTAAATTCAATTAACTAACTCGCATTTTTTAACTAATAACGTCTGAATATTAACAATTTAAAGTTTGTAAAATTGTTCTTAGTCCGCTAACCTTGCAAATTTGTTGTGATCCTTGAAGTAGGGGAGAGTTGGGTAAAACCGGGTACCCTTGATTCTGGCGCTATTATTTTTCCTATCTGGCAGACAGATACCGAATTACATTCTACTAGTCAAGGAAAAGTCATAGTGGCATGATGTTGCTATTAAATGCACCGCGTCTGTGAAAGTTTATTTGTTTTAAGACGTCAACTCTCTAATGCTCGTTTGATTTTAAACTGTCCTTACTTAAAACTCATTACAGTTATAAAAACTCTATTTAGTCCAGCTTATTATATGTTTGCTAAGCATTCATACCCTCTCAAACAATAAGGATTTGATCCAATAACTGTGCGGTTCCATATCGTTTTTTATAACCTCTGCTTTCGGGGTAAAACCGGGTTCTCCAAGTGGCATAAGACCGGGACAATATTGATCGGACTTCCGATGAAGGCGATAAGAACACATCCGACGTTGATTGTTTCTATTTTAACCATGTATTTTCTAATTTAAATAAAGAAGAAGGGTTAATCCAATGTAAAAACTGTCTTAGATGTGCCCCGAAAGCTGCAGCGGCGCGGAGGAAGAAGACATCAGTTTTGCATGTGAATTTTGTAACTAATATTCTTAAATTGTCGTATAAAATAAAAATCATTACCACTTTTCCACAGAAAATCGAGTTTTCCTAATTTCCCACAAGGTTAACATGTGCACCCGGTTGAGCCCTACTTTCCCCATTTCTTGTGCATTTTGCTCACCTTGTCTCCATTTCTATCAGTCTGCTGGCCGCCCTCTCTAAATGACGAATAGTTCATAGACTTATTTTTTAATGAATTCTTTTATTATATTTTCGAGTTGGAAGTTCGAAAATTATTCTCCCAATTATCTACACGTGGCTTATTTATAAAGCTGTATTTATAAACAGTATGACGACCATTCTAACCATGGTCCAATAGCTAATGGCTAAACTGTTAGAGATAGGCACGTATTTCCCCTTGAAAACATGCTTTAAATGACATAAAGAATCATACTTCGTGTTTAAATCAATAAATTCTCGGCTAAAAAACCAATGAAGTCTCTATCTTTATATAGTCTATAGTCATATTTCGTACAATATTCTTGACACATTAAGATTTCCAGTCTTCTGCGACTAAAATTGACCGAGTTATGGAAGATTGAATTTCATAATTTTAAACCAATCGGCGATCTCGTAGAGCAAGAGTTGCGTGTTAATCGCAGGATCTTCCTCAAGGTGACCATTGAAATGTTCTAAAACAGAGAGATTCAAAGTTTCATGACTCAATCAGTTTCAGACGTAGAAGAGTGTAGTTTGTCCCGTTAAAAATGTCAGTGCCTAAAGAATATTTTACAAATATGACTAACAGTAGCGGGAGACTGTATAAAAATTTAGACTTCATAGCTTTTTCAGTATTACATTTATAAACCCATAAAGCATAAATTATAACTTTTTGTGGCAATTAAGCATCTCCCCATCTGCAAGCATATGCCTATCTGTAACTGTTTAGACATTAGCCTTTAGACCACCATTAGAGTGGAAATCCTGCATATTTTTATATTTTCCAGTTCAATTGAATTTTTTCCCATTCTATATTTTAGTATCTGGTTTGTTAAATTTTGTGTTTTGGGCATGGTTTTTATTTCATTTAGAATTTGGCTTTGTAAATAAGTTTTTTTGTGTGTTTAGTGTTGTTGTGTTTGTTCCTCATACCTTATTTTAGCTGTATCATTTAAAATCTATTTATTCTTTACAGTATTTTATTGTTATTTGTAACTATTTGTTGTAAGGTGTGTTATTACTATATTTGTTTTAGGGTTTTTTTGCATATTTTAAATCTCATCCAACTCTATTCCTATTTAAGCGTTGTAAAACTTTACTTTTCCTGTTAACCTTATAAAGTTGACGTAAATCTTATTCAATCTTAGCAAATTTGATTCACCTCGCCTGCAATTTTACAATTTCTATGTGCTGCTGGGTTTCCTCATTCTGGAATGTTCTCCTCCCGGAGGGTAAATCTACGTTCTAAAGACGAAGGGTTGAGCTTCTCTCTTGAGTGCTGAATGAATCCTCGCTGAATCCATACAGAAATGTATACTTCATTGCCCTCACATATATGGATAAATTCGAATCAACGGTAGAAAACCCACCTCGTAGTAATAACGACAGTTCTTCGAAATATAACGAAATATAATAACTTATAGGGGGAAGGTTTCTGAATTTGGACCATCTTATTTTTTAATGTACAGTGATAGAAAAATCTATAATAGAAAAGCCCAGGCATGTCCGTAACACGGGGTGAGGTTAAAAATAACCACGCCTTTTTGGTCTGCGTCATTATCGAACGAGAAAATTGGATAATTGTATTAGAATACTACCTCAGCTTTCAACAATGAACTAGAAACACGCAATTAAATATTTGCTTAAACAATGAAAACAGTTTGAATTGTGTTGCAACAATGAAAGTATTATTGTATATTATGCCAATTTTTTTAATTTATTGAAATTAAAGAATAAATCGTAGAGCAACTGAATTGATATCATTGAAAAAGTATTTTTTTGTACTTTCAGATGGCGTAAAAATGATTTTTGCTCTGTAATAATTTCGGAATTTATTGAGGGAAAACGTCAAAATTTTGCTTAATTTTTAATTAATTAAAATTCTAATTAAAATTTCAAGAAAAGGTCCCGATGTGTACATTCCATCCTCCAAAGTTTGTTTGTGCCAAATGCCGTTGCTCTAGTTCCAGTTTTCTGGCCTGTACAGCGCCAACACACAGACACATACATTTTCCTTTATTAGTAGTAGAGATTTGGTAATGCAATTTTTTCTTTTAGTGGATTTTGCATTATTTTTACTCTGATAAATCGAAAGTAATTGTTAAAAGTAAAGTTATTAACAAAACGAAAGTTAGTACCAGTTGATTCATCAGTCCTCTTTTTCATGTTTTTTAATTTTATTTTTATTTCTTAAGCACCAATGAGATTTTGTATTACATCTTTCGTGAGTAAATCTGTGACAATCAGTGCTGAGATATGATTGGCGGGCTGAAATCCCGTCTTAGACGGGCACAAATCTTGTAGTAATTTTAAGAAAAGGCAAGCACCTAATAACATTTTTTGTAGTTTATTTGTTCTCCAATGGATTAGCATTTTAAGGAGTGCACTTTAAAGTACGAAAAATAGCGTAAACGATTGCATCATCGGTCCAATTAAGGAAACTGGTTTCCAAATTGGACCACTTATTTCTTCAGGCACAATCCTCAAATTCACACCAGCACACATTGTATATGATCTGTATTATTACATTAGGGTGGCCTTATTATAATGGCGAAAAATTTACTTAAAAATTTTTAAGCGCACACCCCTTAATTTTTTTCCTTTTACCATAATATGAAAGTATTCCAAATATTTCTTCAATATATAAAGATTAACCCGTGCCGCATCGAGCTTGATTATATGATTACATAAAAATATAGAAAAATTAAATATTTTTTGAAATGTACATTTATTATTCATATTAAAAATGTCTTGATTTTGTTAAGAATTTTAATAATACGCATTTAATACAGTTAACAATACAATTTTAATCATTTAACATTTTTTAATAATATATTTAGTCAAATTTTTGTTTCAGAGTAGCCTTCTTGCAGTCCGGATACTGCTTCCTGTGGTCTTCGACACGCTGAAGAAGAAATTGCTTTTGCTCTTCATCTACAGTTAATAATCCATTAAAATCTTGCATCAATTTCACCCCTCTTTCGGCTGTATCATTAAAAACTCTGAGATTTTGGAATATTTCTTTCGACTTTAAATAAGAATCGTCCCTATCCCAAGGATCTGGACTGATATTAAGAAAGCTAATGTCGATATTCAATTTCTTTAACAAATTTAAACTTTTCTGAGAAATGAAGTCTTCTATTACTTTTTCTAAAAAAAATAAAACCAATAACTAATTGTACGATATCATATCTAAATTCTGAACAACTTAATGTGTAAATATAAATTAGAAAATCTTGTTAAAAATTTGATAAATGAAAAAAATTCACTATCATTATAAAATCAAAGAATAATGTCTAATAAAAATTATTCTTAGTAAATAAAATATATAGTGTTAAAATTAAAATCTTACCTAGAAGACAGGGAACTTCATTAGGCTGAACAATACATTTTCTTTCAGTATGAAGATTTTCCCGTTTCAAATTCTCTATGATGCGCTTTTTGGATGCAATATTAACATTTTTATCAAAAATTGCTAAAATGCTCGACTCTTCATTTAAGTACCACAGATGATTACAAAACTTCTTCAAAGCAATTGATGAAATGCCCTGATTTATGTTTTCATATTTCTTTAACTTTTTTAAAAACATTAAATCATTAAGTGGAGCACCAATTGAGGATGAACTCTCTAAGCATGATTTAACATACACTGTCACAAGAAACAAACAAATGTTCTTCAGACCATTCACTTCAGATATTTTTAAAGACAATTGCTGCCTGAATAAAAATATTTTAAAGGAGTAAATGGCCTTTGCCATCCATCTAGCATGATGTAAATCCCCTGGTGGTCTGATTTTGATAGTCGAGTCTGAGTTCCTTCCATTAAAGACTATGCATAATTCAACGAGCTCCCGATAATCGTTCTTCAAATTCTTATTTTTTAGCGCATTAGAAAGATAATTCATATTACTCAGTATTTCGATCTAACTACATATTGCGTTCAAGTATTTATATCCGTCCATATAATTTTCTTTTTCCAAATTATTCCATTTTTCTCTGATTTTTTTAAAGAAAGCTACATCTGGACTAGAAGTCACTTCGTTTAACTCATACTCGAAAACATTTCGTAGCACTAATTCATATATGTGATGCCTACATGGAAAATATGTCATCTCTCGATCTGCATACAGCTCTAGAAATCTAATAGCACCATTGATACGACCCGTGTTCGAACTAGTTGTGTCAGAACAGAGAATTTGAAATTTATCTTCCAATCCCAAATCTTTTAAAGCATTCCAGACAGCCATAGCTTGGTCCTTCCCTGAATAATTTTCTAATTTTGGCACTCCCAGCAATTTTTCTTCATCTTTATATGTAACAATAATAGGCAGTCTTTCACTTTTTAAATCTCTCACATTTAAAGCAGGTAGCAATTTACTATCCCAATGAACGCATACGAAACTAGGTTCATTTTCTTGAAATAATTCTTTAATCCTAGTAGCTTTCGTCTTACGAAAATCTTCCCGATATCTTTGGATCGTATTTCGATTAATTGCCAATTCATCTATATTGTGTCCTAAAGACTCAGCTACGGCTTCGAGAATAAAAACAGCACTTCTCTGACTAATGTGGAATCGATCGAGTACAGCCATTATTTTGGAGTTAAGAAGCATTTCCTCCCACGTACAATTCCCATTCTTAATTCTATCTGAGCATTTATGTTTTCCTGAAAAGACGACTGGGCAATGTTTGATGAAGGCCCAGGTTGATCAGAAATATCTTCGGTACCTGACGATTCTTCTGATGAATCCATGAAATTGTCATCTATCTCCGAACTATGATGAGCCTTAGCCCGTCTGTTTTCTTGTTCTATGACTCTCAATAATACCCTTTCTTCACGCTTTGCTAGCTTCATATCGATTCCCATTAGACATACTCTCCGTCCTGGTTCTCTTTGACTCAATAAAAATTTTCTGTCTTCTTCAATTTTTATGATTTCCAAGGCAGTAGCGTGAGCAATATCAAATAAATTATTTAAATCTGATATAAAGTTACGTTCATTTTCTTCTTGCGTTTCTGACCTACGGCAGGCACTTTTTTGAAGATTACGCCAATAATTGTACATCTTCATGATCTTTTCTACACAGTGAGGTGTCGCTCTTGTAGGAATCCTTGCTCTCTCCCAGAAAATGAGGCATTCGCGCACAACCAAGTTGGCACTTTTCCTTATGGATAAATTAACTTCATGTAAATTATAAAATAGCACCGATAGTACTTGCCGATTAGATGGAAGTTTGCATCCGGTAATTTGGTGACGTTCACTACCAATTAAATAAATATTTCGATCACCACTTCTCAAATTCGAAGCTATAATTGCACTAATAGTTGATACAAACAGCGACTAAAGTAGACTGAGAACGAGACGCTGGCGTAGGAAGGAGCGAGATATGAACGAACAAGTCGCTGCTTGCACGCACGTGCTTCCAACTACTACCGTGATGCGGCACGTGTTCCCGACCTTTGATTTGAACAAATGAGGCCTCTAATTGTTTCTAAGAACAAAAGGAACAAAAATGGAGGGTGTGCGATTTGAAATTAGAACTTCAACAAATAAGGGCCACCCTATTATTACATATGGTATGAAACCACGTAGAATTTTTGTTTTTTTCCGAATCAACATTTAATATCTGGTTTATTTCATTTATTACTTCTTTTTCTTCGACTTGTTCTACTCCCATTTTACGAGATTAATCGTGATTATAACTGCCTGCTTTGTGGCATAGTTGCATCTTGCTGTAATTCAAGATAATAGTCCCATTGATTTGAACAGCCCAATTTAGGAAACTTTTGGACAAAAAAAATCCACCCAACCTTATTTTTAATCTACCGTAATAAAACTATTATAGTCAATTGAAGCCAAACAAGTTTCCTCTCTGAGGATAGAACGCCACAATTTGCCATTTACTCGAAAACGGCGCAAGGTCTATTAGTCTTTTGTTAAAATACTGAAACTCTGACACTTAAATAGTATAAATACTTGTTCTCTAACCGTAAGCTCGAAGTGCTTTCTCTAAAAAAATTATTCCGTTTACATTATTGCAACATAATCTGCTTGTTTTATGACTCAAATGTTTAATGGGATTTAAATAACGATACTGGTCTAATCTAGGTGATGAGCCAAATTCGGCAGCTCGCATGAAATGACAGAGTCTGATCTGCAACATATTAATCTACGGTGATCCACCACATGATTCGATGCCGTAACTCGAGAGGTGACTCTCACCCACCACGATTCGATGCCGTAACTCGAGAGGTGACTCTCGCTCACCACTTGCTTTGGCACGGAAACTCGATGCGCGGCAATCACTATTTATGTTTAATTTCTTTCGAGTGGGTTCCTAAGCTCTTTGAGTACTAACTTATGAAGTGCAGGATGTCATCCCTCAAATGGAGATAAAATTTTCTTATATGAAATTAGTCCGCGATCGCGGACCGGAATGCGTTTTCGGCATTAGTCCTCTCCCGGCCAAGCCAGGGTCTGTTTTGACCCGACGGCGTTTCAACAGATCTTACATTGTGTCTCCTCTGTCGAAGAGTGACTTTTGTGTGTGTGTGTGTGTGCTGCGCTGGAGATATCCGATTTTAGTCGGGTCTGAAGAGACCCAGGCTTGGCTCTCGACAATCGACCTTCCGAGATCAGTTCTAACTTGACAGTTGTAGCAAAAGGATTAATATTTAAGAAATTATCTTCTTGGACATGTAAAGATAGATAAAATGTTAAAATATAAAAGTTTTATTAATTAAATTGTATGCGTAATCGTTTGAAGTTAGAGGTAAGAAATTCAACAAGAACACCGAGAAACATCTCGAATTGCTGAGTCGTCCGAGTGAAAAATGCCTCGAGTGCAAAGTGTTAATAAAGAGAATACTGGCTCAAGAATTTTTTTGCATATGAAATTCGATGCAGCAGAAACTTGTTGACGACTCTTAATAATATGAATTTTTCTTCATGTGGAAACTTTAACTCTGCTAATAGTACAGTGGCATAGTGAGGATAAGTGGCGCTCGGGCTATTATATGATTTTTTCGCCCCCCCCGTTATAATCAGTGTTTTAACGTGGGTAAACGGCGTGATATTTTTCATCCCTCATCGTTTAAAAGTGACGGAAATGCATTAAAATTTTGTTGTTATTGCAGAGAAAATAAGTGGTACTCGGAAAATAATATGATTTTTGTTATCCCGCTTGTCATACTTAGATTAACAGAACAGAACGCCGTCTCTTACCCTCGTATCCGTGAACACACTGGTCACTGAACGGTTTGATGGGCAAGGCACGGGAATTTTATTTCAGATGAAAAGGAAAACAAAAAAGTTATTTTCTATATATACAGAACAGGCATTTACACTTTTAAGCTATTATTTCGTATTATTGTTCTTTTCTTTCGAGGTTGTTTTACTTTTCTTTTTTGATGGGGGAGGGGGGGGGGGAGGTTTGGTCATTCGGAGCTTTTTGGTTGAGCTCGCTGGAAGTTGAAGGCTAGGGATGCCGGAAGAGATCTCTGTTTTCTCTGATGAGTTTTACTACCACACGAATTTTATTTTATGCTTGGGAACGAGATTATTGGCACCTCTTTTCAGCCATTCTAGTTCGAAGTTTGGCGCTCTAATGCCAATAAACTGAGAGGGCACACTCCGTGGCACAGTGAAGTGCCGTGCCAGTTCCACCACAGCTGCAATGATCGCTGTCAGAGAGGTGACACCTTCGAGGTAGGCAGAGAAAGGGCCGTGTTGAGAGAAGAAGATAACATCTTCTCTAATCCAGTTAGTGGGACGGAGACCAACTGAGGACATGATGTTATAGATTTTCCTGCCTGTATCGCTATTCTTACAGAAAGTTTGCCACTCCTCAAGCATGCTCATAAGGAGGAGGCCTTTTATACGCGATTTAGGTAACTTAGTAAGTGTATAGAGTTGCCCATGTTGCGATGCGTCTTTTGACAGATGGTTGCTCTGCCAATATCTTTTTTCTTGGATTTGTTAGGAGGATTTTGAAAATTTGTCTCGCTATTTGATTTGTGCTCTTTGAATTGGAAGAAGCCATTATTATTGCTCTACTGTCTACGTGTATTTTAAAGGTTTTTGCTCGGCTTAACTAGCGTAAATGGCGCCAGGGGAATGGATTTCTACGCTGTTGCATGGTGTTGTTTTAATTTAAAAATGGCATGAGAGCAGTAATGTTTTGTCTCCACGGCGGCCCCTAAAACTGGTGCCCGGGGCATCTACACTCTCCCTGCCCTCGCTCGCTACGCTACTGTAATAGTCCAGTCGAATCGTCATTAAAAAATGAAAAAATACATAACTGCATTTCTATTGCTTTTAGTTGTTGGGTTGTCCATCCAAAATATGCCGTTATATCACGCACTCGGATATCGGGCAGGATAAAGGAGAGCCGGGGAGGAGAAGGGTTGGAAAAATCGGAAAATCGTTTTCACGTTTATATAAAAGGCTGTTGATCTGAGAGGAAAAGTTTAAATAGGAAATTTTTAAATTTTTAAAAAACCTATAAAATGAGGAATAAATTTAAAAATATATAAATTTTAAAAAATAAAAATTTTTAATTTTTTTAAAATTTAAAAAAAAATTTGCAATTCCATTAAGATACTTGATTTGCGCGAGGAAATATCTCGTAAAAATTTCGGATTTATATTTGTATTATTTTTTGTAAAATTCAATCTTTTGGAGGAGAAAAAAACCAGGATCGCCGAAAAATGCCTGCATGTACTTTTCTATTTGTCCGAATTCACGAAGCAAAAATAAATCGTATTCTGAAAGGGCTGTGTTACAATTTGAAATGGGTTATAAATAGTCGTTTTTCAGAAATAAATGGTGAAAATAAAGTTTAAAAGTGACTCAATTATTATGCTTGAATTTTCGCCGAAGGAATAAGATTTTCCAGAAAAAATCGATGTTTCAACTTCCCCCTCCCAACCCTACCGAAGGATATCACAAGTGCGTGGATGAAAAGTCGCCGGATACGTAAGCGGGTTCTCGCTTCAGTTGGTGAGTATAGTACTGGTTTAAGTTCGAGTTGCCTCCGCTCCGATGACGAGCCGTACCTCCTGCGGGAGAGGTTAGGCCTGTATTAACTTCAGTTGCCGTGTTAATATCCCATGGACTATCATTCAGATTACTCCGGACGCCACGGAAGAGCGGGGATAACTTTTGCGTGATCTGCGATTATGCCATTAGATAAGGTGTATGGTTCCGAACCATCGGTAGCACACGCAAACTTCAACGTGTTAAGACAAGCTCTTTTCAATTCTCTACATCTCATTCTTGAAATTAGAAAAAGTGTTCACCTTTCGTTTGTTTACCCATTTGTTTGATCAAACAAGCTTTTCAAGAAAATTTACATTTATGCTGTCTTTTAGTGAAGTGGATAGATATTAAGCAAACTTTTAAGGAAAGCGTACATATATGGTGTCTTTTAATGAGCTGGATACTAAACAAAATTTAAAGAAAATTTACATTTATGGTGAATTTAATGAACTCAGTATTAAACGAACTCTTGAATAAAATTTACATATACGGTGTCTTTTAACAAACTGTATATTAAACAAACTTTTGAAGAAAATGCATATTTATGGTTTTTTTAATGAACTGGACATTGAGTTTGTGAATGGAACTTAATTTAATGTCAGTATCATTTCACAGGTGTTTGCTACACATTCATCCTCCAGACCATCTTCCAGAACGAGAGAACCATGAAACTGAACCACGTGACCAAGAGCCACCAGTCGAAGGTCAAGCGAAGCGAGTACCGAGCGGCCGAAATGATCCTGATGGTCATCGCCCTCTTCCTAATATCGTGGACCCCCTACTCTCTGATCGCCTGCCTCGGTCAGTTCGGGGACAAGAGCCTACTCACCCCCTGGGTATCGGTCCTCCCCAGCCTGTTCGCCAAGATGTCCACTCTGTACAACCCCGCCATCTACGGCCTCTCCCACCGTCACTTCCGGGCCGCCCTCAAGAGGATGTTCGACAGGGACTCGCGCAGGAATAGGAGTGGGACCTACTTCAGCAAGAATTCCTCCCTCAGCAAGGCCAGGACAGGATGTCCTTGTCTTCCGCTGAACTGCACGTCGGATGTTCTGGAGGATAACAGTTCTTCCCTTACGGGAAAAAGGATATACGTGGGAAGTCCACAGGACAATTGCATACCAGTACCTGATAGAAAAAGTTACGCAAGGGAAAACCTGTCCAAGCTCTGTGTTTGTGGAAGGGTGAAACTGGTGTCTAAAGACTACATTAGCAAGCTGAATGATGCATCCGCTTGTTCTCAGCACATCCCCACTTCGGCCAAATTGACCTGTGATCATCCCACGCCGTGCATATCCGTCGCCGATTCTATATATAAACATTCTTTTTGTGGAAAAGAATGCAGAAGTCTTATGAAACTGCATGTCCTTGATGCCCAATTTGACCAGAGACAAGAAATGCCTGATCAGGAGGAATCTGTAACTCCAGAAACCCCGTGTGAGGGCGAAAATTTACATTGTGATCAGTCCACGGCTTGTATGTCAGTTGCCAACTCTGTGTACAAGCACTCTTTCTGTGGAAACAGTCTTATAAAACTGCATGTTCTTGATCTACACTCTGACCAGAGACGAGAAATGCCTGGTCAGGACGAATCTGCAAGTCCTGAGAACCTTCATATAGGCGACAATTTCGAGTGCCATCCTGATGCCCCATGCAGATGCTTTCACAGATTTTCATCTAATAATGATTTTATAAACCCTTCCATGGCGAAATGCAGCATGAAAAGACCGAAGAGTAAGATGGTTCCATATAAGCGTAGGGGATTAGCAATGTCCATGGAATCTGGTCTGGTTCCTGACAAATCTGTTCCATCTGTCCATCACCGAGAAATTTCATGCTCTTCAGCCGGGTCCATTCATGAATTTTATGATGAATGTTATGGATGTCCAGTTTTGTGTATCAGACACGAAGGTAAGATAGACACCGAACGCACAGTTTATAGAGAAAGAAAGTCCAGATGCGGTGATATGCAGTGGCCATCAATGTGCATCAGTCAAAACGGCCAGTCTCCTCTAAATCCCCCCTGCGAATTCTGTGAGTCCAAAGGTACAAAAGAATCTTTCCCTTCATGTAATTGCGAGAACAGTGAGTCAGAATGTGAAAGTGCACTTTCGAAGACAGAGTGTTGTTTCGATAAATTAAAAATTTGTAGTTTGGAAGTTGAATCTGAAAGAAATCTGAAATTGCAAAAACTATCTCATAACCAATTGGAAACGACCCAAAATCAAAACTCTAAGAATCTTGCATTAAGCCGCGAAGAACTTCTAATGTGTAATTGCAAGAACAAGGAATCAAAGTATGAAAGCGCACTTTTAAACCAAAAATGTTGTAATAAATTTAAAACTTGTGTTCTGGAAGTCGAATCTGAAAGTAACCTAAAACTACCTCATAATCAATTAAAATCAACCCCAAATCAAAAATCTAAGATTCTCGGACTAAAGCACGAAGAATTGCCAATGTGTCTCCAATGCATTTCGAACTCATGTGGCGACGACTTCGCCATCAAGAATAAGAGTCTCTCATTAAGCCAAGAAGAAGCGCCAATGTGTCTCCAATGCATTTCTAACTCCTGTGGCGATGACTTTGAACCCAAGAAATCCTATTCAAATAAGGGAGGACATATTCCCAGTGTGCATCCGAGTTTGGCCCGTAGCCTGATGTTCCGCAGTGAGAAATCTATCCATCAGAAATACCAGACGATCTGTGAATCCGATCGAATCGTCAAGGCTGGCTGCTTGCATTCGGAATTCTTCGGAAAACGCCGCCGTCACATTCCCGAAACTAGAAGAGCCACGGTGATCCTGGAAGCCGGGCGAATGAAAGACATCATTCGGAGCTCTTCTGGAAACGAGTCTTAAGAATCTAATAAGTGTATCTTACAGGGTAAAGAGTGTATAATACAGGGTATAAATAAAAGTATATTGTGGTCTTTACAATTGTTTAATATCTGTACAACGACTTATAACTGAAGTTCACAACCTGTGCTGCGCTCCCCCCTGGAGTACGTTGGGGGGGGGGGTTAATGAGATTCTAACCATTCCACTTATCAGTCTTGTTAGCACCTGTTCACATGCATACCTCAGATGCTAATCTATATCACGAAGGGTTAGCGAAAAAATTCACTATCCACAAAATGTCTCGCCAATAATTCTGAACTTTAATAGCTGGTGGAAAAAAATACAAACAGAGTCTTAACCTTCCCTCCTAAAACAAGCCAATAGCAAGGCAAACGTAACGATTTTAACATTATTATGCTTATAGTCTGGATTCTATATTGAGACGTGCGAAATGTTGACATGCGTGACGCAAAATCGTTCAAAAGGCTCTTCAGTGCAGACCGTTCCCTATTAGCACAAGATATTGTGCGATATCTCCACAATATTGCTCGGTATTCTGAATGCCGGACAATGCCGTGAAGATATTGTAGCAATATTGTAGAGCATTGTGCGCTAATAGGGTTGGATTTGGTAGGTTATTTATTTGGAAGAAGGTGCTCCATAAGAAAGGATTTTTCAAAATTCTAATGATATCTTGAATGAAAAATAAATCGATTTTTTTTCAATAACTTGGGAGCATATTTATCGCATAAAAACGATTCTTACACCAATTTAAAATGCAAATCATTAGCTTTACAGTAATATAAATTTTATTTCCATGAAATTTTGTACCTAATTTTATTCCATTGTTTCAGTTGTTTTCCTTTCCATTGTTTCAGTTACGTCACTTTTACGTACGCGCCTTGCGAGGATATTAAATACATGTTTTTGTTTGCACGTTATCGTTCCCCATTTGAAAGGAAATGTCACTCAATCTTGTGATTCGATGAAGTTCAAATTCTTCGTAGTGACTAATTTATTGCGTTTATTTTTCTCTTCATTAACTTCTCAAAGACATTCATGTCAGAGAGTTCATTTGAAATGCATGTAAGGCAATTATAACCCGAGCGAAAACGCCTGTTAATTTAAGATGTAAACTAGACTTTTCAAATGCGAAAAAAAATCTTCTATTCAACAACGAGAAAACCGTCAGAAGCATGTATATGAGCACTGTTCTCCTAACCATCTATTAGTACTATCGAGGTATTGTTTTTTGGTTATGCTATTTTCAATTCTCTAACCTGCAGCTGTTAGCATTAGACATTGCTGTTAATATTTATTACAATTAATAAATGATACTGTTGACAAAACAACCCTGTCAGTTAAGGTGACAGAAAACCTTTGATTTTACGTAAAAAATGGTTTAGTTTTAAATTTCTTTTTAGTTTAGTTAGAGGCATTTTCTAAAGGTTGAGATTTTCTGTAAGCAGAAGAAAGAACAGACAATGTATCCGGCAAGAATAGAAGTGACGTCGGCTTGTCAATTACGGTCCTTGAATAAGCTACAAAAAACTCTTTTAAAAAGTTTTTCTTTGTATATATTTATTTAAAGAGAATGCATACTATTGAAAATACTCCAGTTACAGTGTTGCATGACAGAAATTGAACATCAGCCTACGAATAAAAACTGAAAGCGCTAAAAACATAACTAAAGCAGCATGAATATAATAGTTACGAAAACTGACCCTTAAAAAATTAAAAACAGCAATTATACACTCAATGTTAAAACCTTAAAAGGCATATTAAGAATTCATAAGTAGTCAACACTTATTTTTAAAAACATTAAATAGCATATGAAAAATATCCAAGCCAGCTGGAAATTTGCTAAAAATGTCATATAACGAGAAATTATCAATTTAAATTAAATTTCGAAAATATATTTTCAAAAAAGCGATTTTTTCTGTCAGGTCAGCATAGAAAAATGAATACAGCGCATATTAAATTTCATCCAATTTTCAGATTAAAAAAAGGCATGATTTTATTGTCTAAATCTGTCCTTCATTTGCAGCGTTGTTATAATTAAAATTAGTCTATTGAGAAGAGCCTAGAGTCGAGTGAGAGCCAAATGAAACAGTATTTCACTAGGATGTACGTATGTGGTAAGAATTATGCGCTAAGTGAAAAGTGAAAAAAAAAATAACGAACTATTCAGTTTTACTTCAGTAATAAGAAAAACTGCAAAAATTGCCGGTAATAAAGGCCCAACGCCATTTATGACGAAAATTTTGTATATTTCTATTTAAGGTTCTCACAGAGCTCCTCACTTGCTGCGTTTGAAGCCATAGAACAGTTCCTAGGGCCTTCAGAACAAAAAGAAGTTATCAAATGAGATCGTATCATCCGCATAAAAAAGGCAAAAGCGGTAATGAACGTCAAAAGGCAGTAATCAGAAGTTTCCTCCCCCCTCGAATTTCTCGTATACTCAAGATGCCTATGCGTTATTCAGAAGTGTTCTTAACCTGCGAGAATGCTTGTGAATCGGACGCGCTAAAATGGACTCGCGGGGTGTGACACACCCCAGTTTTGTAGCCACTACAAAACCAATTACAATGCAAAATAAACTGAAGCTTTTAATTTATAACTAGTCAATACTCTAAAAAAAGCAGTTTAAGATGCGATGCTGGATTCGTCGCACGTAACACAATGAGACTGAACTCAATTTCCAGTCAAATGTCGGCCGTAGCGGCACAGGTCCCGGCTTAAGACTCAGGTTGAAAAACGAAATAACGAAGAAAACTAATTTTAAATTTGATACATATAGTATCTTTTGAAAATTGTCCTGTGTGTTTACGCTGAATGTTGTCCAACAAGCTGGATAATGGAAAATGACTCTTTATTCCACGAATAATCCATAAAACTTGAAGCCCATGTAACAAGGAAAACAAATTGTGCAAATTGGCAACACAGGCAGACAACAAATCGCTAATAATAACAGAAACAGTATTATTAGTAGCGCTCAGCGTCTAACAGCTGACCAACTTGGACTGCGAACCAAGCTCCGAAAAGGTTCCCTCGTTTGAGCACCTCCGGGTATTTTTAGCTTTTCGACAGAGTGCAACGTCACATGGAATTCTCTAGGAGGATCTCCAGATCTCGGTTCCTAAGAGAGATAAGGCCATAATTTTTGCATTTTCTTCAAACTTCATTTTGTCGCCAAGATCAGGGGGCCTTGGCTTGCATCCAATAAGAATCTCTGTAAACCTCTCTTTCCTGCTATAGGACTAAAATTGCAGGGAAACGGTTTTTTTTTCAGATTCGTAACAATATATTTATTGATTTATTATTGAACATAACATAATCCTCGTCCACCACAAATGTACAACACGAGGCTTACAGAAGTTAATTTACAAACAATTCAGTCCTTGAAAGATAATTCTTTACATAAAGTAAAATTAAAGAAGAAAATTAAAAGAAGTATTGAAAGCAAACAAATAAAGCAAAATAATGAAATGAAGTGACCAAATCTCGTATCAAATTGTGTTTACCTACATCGATGCATCTGTGAGTTATCGCGTAATAGACCGACAGACAGTCAATATTTTGACCGGCTTGGTTCGAAATTCAATTACATGTCTATAATTTTGTTGATAAAACTAGTAATGATGAACCGAATTTCATGCAAACGTCTTTTTCCGTTTTCGATTTATCGTGCTACATTTACACGGACGGACGGATAGACTTCCCGCTGATCAAATTTCTCGCTTTTCCTCCCAAAAATAGACCCGCTACCAAAATTTGATAGAAATCTTCAATTTTGTTGAAAAGATGACATACCGAATTTCACCTGTCTAGCTTGTTGAGTGTTTGATATATGGTGAATGGTCAAACAGACAGACGGAAATAATTCTAAAATTATGTTTCTGAAACTGGGGAAGGTGTAAAATGCGCAGATTCACCAAAAACTCGAGGGCGAGGGTTTTTTTTTTTCGACAATTACAATATACTCTTTCTTTGTATACTTCATATAACGAGAAAAGGAAAAAAAGAAGTTATCCCTATTAGCGCAAGTTATTTTACGATATCTCTACGATATTGTTAGATATGCTAAATGCCTTAAAATATCTTGAAGGTATTGTAGTGGTTGTGTTAAAAGGATAATGATGAGTAAAACGCTATTCGCTTTAAAATATATAATTAGCGAAATTAAACGAAATATTTTAAGACCGGGTGCATCTTTAAACTGTTTTTGCTTATAAAGATAGAAAAATCAGGAATGAGAAAGCCTGCGAGTGTTTCTGGAACCCCCTGTTGAGTTCCTCGCACAGTTCGAGAAACTCTGATCTAGAGCGTCCTGGACATGAAGTTGGGCATTAGGGACAATTTATGTAGTATAGCTCTGTGCAGTCCCAACAGATGGCGCCGTCAGAGGAAGATTTTTTCTCCCCTCCTCTCATCAGGCGAAGATGGTGAAAGAACTGACGATCGACAAAGCTTCGGTAGCGATGTGACTATGAACTGTTGACGCTTTGTTTAATGTAAAAGCAGCAACCGCCCTCCAATTTTTTTTTTCTAATTTCAATGTTCCTGTTAATTTAATTTGAATTAAAAGGAAAATAAATTAAAAGAAACAAAAAGTAAACAATAATAATAATGAAAACAATAAACGTTTTTGCGCGCAAACACAGCAGCAAAAAGTAATTGCTTCAACAGAATTTTTTTTAAAAATAACACAACAAAAACTATAGAATAAAAAACCAAAGATTCTTTAATACTTACAATACTTTAATTAGAAATTATTCAAAATGGAAAGGAACTAAAATGGCGCACTCATCAGAAACCACACGCCATTTTTAGTTCAAAAAGAACAAAATTTTCTGTAGAAAGGAATGACAAAAAGTCAAAATTTATTCCTTTCTGTGGATCCATTAGATTCGACTGCATATGCGCCTTTCTATTTAATGCAAAATATGTTTTTATTTTAATTTATTTAAATTTAATTAATTAATTTTGCTAAATTTTATGAATTGTAACTATTATTCCTGTTAATTTAAATATTCGTATTATCCAAAGTCCTTGTGTTTCATTTGAAATTCCATTTAAGTGCGTTTCTGTAAAAGCCTTAGACATGACAAATAAATCAAAAAGAATCATTGAAACATTTTTTGCTGTTAAACTTTCGACCAGCCCGAGTATGAATAACACAGATACAGAACTGAGAGCCTCCGGCTGCATACGGCGCACAGTGGGGTATTGGCATGAAAAAAGTGGACAAATCATTTCTCACGATTTTTTGCCTAGAACATGTATATCTTTTAACATTTATATATTTTAACTTTGTTATAATAGTTTATGACCATAAAATGATTGTAAATATTAGTTACTCACATTAAAATTAAATATTTTAATTAGTGCTGCGAAGCAATACTATTTGTACGTATTATCATTTTAAATAGCGTATCATAAAATAAGATTAACATTTTTTTTTCATGAGATTATTCTTCTAGATCTTTTCTCTTCACTTATATCATCTTCACTGATATCATCTTCTTCTTCACTTATATCATCTTCACTGATAGCAACTTCTTCTTCTCTAATTTATTCTTCTTCAGGATCTTCACTTATGGCTACTTGTCTGGGTAAAATATCTCTAGGGTTTTATTAGAAAAAGGTTTATAATACTTTCTTTTTCTCGTTTGTCTAGAAGAAGGAAAAAAAGGGGTATTAATCTCATCCTTCAAATATTCAGCAAGTCGTATAGCTGTGTGGTCTAGCAAGATCTTGGAGATTAATTTCAATAGAAGTTTGTGTAACTCGGTAATTATCTTTGCTGGGATAACTTTCCTTTTGGGCATTTTGAATTAAAGAGTAGCAGGGATATATTTACTATAAGCATCTGATCGTAATATTTCGTATTGATTTTCTGTTAAACCAGCTTCCACAAAAATTGAGAGGGCCTCTGTTGGAATTAGCTTTTCTGCTCTATTTTGTTAAAGTATGAAAAGTTATTCTGTATTTCGTTGCACGGCATGGATTTGAAGTAATGCCTTTAACAGTTTTGGAAGCATCGATTTTTTTTCGGCTTTGAGTTTCATTTGAACAGTAAAAGTCAGTTGTTCGGTTGGCACTTCAGTTCTTAACTTTTGTGTCCTACTCTTTTTGGTGCGAACACATGCTTCTTGAAATGGCTTAAGTGGAAGACCAGAAGACATAAATTCTAAATTTTCAGGCGAAATGAAACTAATGGATCCCTCAAGACATTCCTTGTTACTCTTTTAAACGACTTATTTTTTATGTGCCGCTATCCGCATCGTTTTAAGCTGAGACTTAAAATACGAGAGCTTATGTTTAAATCTGTTTCGTTACCATTCAGAGTAATTTAATATATTAAAAAGCTTTCCTTCGAGTTATATCAATCTAGTGTCGAATTCTTTTGGGGGACCTTCTTTCATGAGACTATATACAGTGGCGGACTGGGTCTGAAAATAGTGGTTGCCAGGAGTCAGTGAGGGCCCACACATATCTATAATCGTAACATTAATTCATATATATATTAAATTATATATATTTAATTTTTTATATTTAATTATATTAATTTAAATCTATAATATTTAATAATTATTTATTTAATTTAATTTTTTATTATATATTTCATTTTTCCGCTTTTTTAAAATAAAGCCCTTTTAACAACCTTTAATTTTCTACGTTTAAAATAACGAAACTATGTTTAAAGTTATTTGATTTTAAATTCCGTAAGTTAAATATTATATAAGAAACACGGACCTTGGGTACAGGGCTATTTTATTTATTTGCTTTAGAAAAGCTTACTATAGAGAAAGAGTTCTTTTTTTCTCTCCCACATTTCCTGGGGGCCCAAATTGTCTTCTGTTTAAGGGGGCCCACTTGCCATCGGGCAAGCTGGCAACCTCGCCAGTCCGCCACTGACTATATAGGTACTTTCTCCAAAATTTTCATAACTGCTGTTAAAGAAAATGCTTGTTAAATATAAGTCAAGCTTTAAAAAATTCGAAATATGTTTTAAAGCTGTTTGCTTGTTACCATGATAGGTTAGAGCTATTTTAAACTTTTCCAAATAATTTAAATTTGTTACTGCAGACAAGCACGTAAATCTTTACATTAAGATTTAACAATTTACATATACAGTCCTCCACATACTCATTCACAATTCAAAATACGCACATTCAAGATAAATATTATTCAATGTTCCTAATTCTTCTTCAAAGTTCTAAAAAATATTAATAAAATAAATAATAAAACGAAATAATTCCAAACGATTGCCTCCACAAGCGATCAATTCTATTGTTCAAAATAATAAATTTCCGAGGCTACTTCTTAGTATTAATTGGATTCTGGTATGCAATAAATAACAAACTGCATCATAAGGCTCCTTCATTAGTGATCTCGATTTCTAAAAAAATAATGTCCGCATTCTCGCAGATATTCACCATAAAAAACAACTGCGAGTTCTTATTAAGTTTTCTATGGCGATAATTTTTTTTATTTAGCTACAAGAGCGTCATCTAAATTCATCTGGTTGTACTGCATTTCACAGCAACATTCTTGACATATTTTTATTTTCGAATTTTATAAAAATATACTTTAAACGAGTGAAATAGTATAAAACACTGTTTTATTATTTTCAACCACTCTAAACAAAAAGTGCAGCCACAAGTCCATCTGCGGAAATCCGCAGCAAATACCATTTGATCTTCTTTCTTAGAGCTGTAGGATTTCTTTTGGTACAAAAATGTTAGCTTGGAAAGTCTTTGAAGTGCAATTAAATCCTTAATATTTCTAAACATAATTCAAAAATTTAAAAAAATTTCTTACAATTTTGAATTGTCTCATATTTACACAAAATTTCACCAAAAAAGTATTAAAAATGTATAATTTTTTGGGGTTTTTTTCCATGAATAAAATCCAATGTAAAAAACTGAAGTGAAATGGAGCTTTCTCACCTGATTGTACACTTGAAAACAGAAATTTTGAAAAGGCTGCGATCATACAGATATTCGCAAGCACTAATTTCTAACTTGTAATAACTGTATTAATTTACTGGGTGCGAAAATTAAAAAATAGATTTAAAGTAGGATATTACAACTATTTAATTAAATAGTTTAGTATATTTATCATCCTAAAACTATTTTCAACATTTTGCATTTTGTCCACTTTTCGCATGCAAATGCCCCAGTGCCGTTTCAAACTTCTACGCCATTCGACTCTCACGGACAAATCCATAAACAGAAACGGTCGCCACATAATTCAGGAAACCAATGATTTTTCAGAATGTGAATGAAGCATCTTGTTCAGATAACAGCATGGACTAACTGCGGTCTTGCCAGTGCTTTGTTGAGAAAAAAATGACGGGAGGCTGTCTTTCTCAAACAGCCTCTGACGTTAAAGCCGTAGGACTACTTTACTCGCGTGACTCTTTTCCGATTTTCATTTTTTGTAACTTCTATTGTTACCCTTTATCTCTAAAATAAGACATTAGTTACGTTTTTAACGTATGTAGTTACCGAGATATAAAGGATCGCTTCGCCAATTCATGCGTACTTTTATCCAACTTTACGACTCTGTAGTCGCTGAACTGCATTTCCTATATTTTCAATTTTTTTTTATAACTTCTGTTGTTATCCTTTATCTTTAAAATAAGTCATTACGTATGTTTTTAACTTATGTAGTTACCGATATATAGAGGATTTCCCATACAACATTTTTTTGTGGCGTTTTTATGAATCAAATTCCTTCCTGAGACTCCAATGGGAGGAAAGTAGTCCTACGATTAAAAAAAAATTCGGATGCCGTAAATAACCGTTTCTCACAAAAACTGAATGATACGGTTTTTTTCTATTTGACAAAGCGTAACGTTGTCCTGCTTCGTCTGGACCGTTCGCATTTAGTTCGCTTGTCTGTAAATTAATTAAAGCAATCGCGACCAAACGAGCTGTTCGATTTTCCTCGAATTTGGCATGAGGATTCGTAGAAGGCTTCAAACTTTGGTAGACATTTAAACCTCGCTATTTTAGTGGATTTGCACCTGTTCTGCTCACTGTCTACATGAACGTTCCTAAAAGGAAAAACCGCCTCAAGAACCCTTTTGAAGTAGGCGGTGGATCGTTTAAGTCACTCGTAAAAAGATCGGACGAGATGTCCTCCTCAGAAGATGCACCTTTAGTGCTTCTCATTATCATCTTCTGGCACCATCACAGGCACTTTCAAAAAGTCATCTTTTTCCGAAGCTCGTTTCGTTTGTGGAGATAAGCTTTTGTTTCGTTTTTCTGCCAAAATTCGGGCTCTCTTGGCGACTTTAGATTCCTCCGTATGCTTTCTACTGCTCAGATATTTTCACCTGCTTTATTCTCTCGGAAGTTTCAGCTTTCGATAAAGCTTTCGATTCTATAGCTGAGAGAGTCGTGTTGATAGATGATAGTTTGAGGAGGAAGCTGAAAGTGTCTCTACCTGTCGACTCATTGGGTGTAGCAGATTTAAATTTGGGTAAGTTTATTGACCCGTTCCGTTATAAACCCCTTTATAACGAACTTTCAACCGATCACGAACTTCGCTATAATTGAGGGTTCACTCTATCCGATTTTCCAACTACTGACTACGCAAGATTTGCTATAACTCTTAAATGCATTCCTGTGTTGAACAAATAAATTTCAGTAATTTGCAGTTAGCAGTGGGCTGTAATAAATTAAAATAAATTTTTGTTCTTAAAAATTTAAACAATGAAATCAATTGTACTTACATTTATTTCTCTAAAGTGTGAAAATAAGTAGAGATTTTTGTTAAAGAGCTGAAACTAAGCTTGAAAAGTTTTTAATTTTGGCTCACTGCATCCGAATTAATTGCTCCTCAAGTTCGTTACAAGCATTTGAAAATACATTAGTGGCACAAGAGTTCGATTTGGACCATTTGAAAAGTTGGTTATAACCGAAGGATCTTTACACAGAGCTTGACTGCATTTTTCTTAGCAAGGCGTTCCTGAATTTGTTTGAAATCAGCACTATGGACTTGTGTACAGTTTCTACATTTTGGATGCGAAGTGCTCTCTTTGAATGATGATAGCTGAACATTTAGGGCATGCAAATTCAAAACTGACTGCCGGGGCAAACTTGCTTGTTCTAAATGTTCGCAGTAATTCAAAAACGCAATGAGGTTATCTTAAAATGTTAGCCGCGTCCCCACGTGCAAAGGCAAAAAACAATGCTGAAGTTCCGGAAACATTCGCTGTGTTGCAAAAGTCTTACTGTGGGTGTATGGTGCAAATAGTCCAACACGCAGGATAATGGAGAACGAAGGTTTATTTACAAATATGCAGGAAAAGACGTAGCACAGGTACAGGAAACAATAGTCTTTGCACAGATTACCAATGTAAACAGACAACAATTCACAGGTAATAACAGTTCAGCACTTTGTTATCTAACAACACAAACTGTCAGCAAATAACTAGTAACGACAATAACTGCACTTTCGATAGCGCTCAGCTCACCAGCTTCCTAGCTCGCACTGCGGACGAACTCCAAAACGTTCGCGCTCCAAGGCGATCCCAGTCGAACAACACCCACCTTCATCCAAGCGCTCTCCTTATATAGTTTCCCCAGGCAGGCCGTGACGTCACATGGAATTATCTAGTACATTCAAGAGTATCGTCTCTCCTAATGGAAATATCGAGAAGATTCCAGCACCTTTGAGATCCCATATTTCGTCACCAAAGTCGCCAAGGTCGGGGGTAGCTGCTGCCCGTCATCCCATACTTACCCCTGTAAAACTCTCTTCCCAACCATAAGACTCACCTTGCTGGGAAGAGACTTTCCATATTTGTAACAGCTGCTTCTCCATCTTTGGCATTCCAACATATTAAATTGAACTACTAGTTTCTACTCCTTTTTATGTGTGGTTTTAAGTCTTAACTATTTCTCTCTTCGGCGTCATATTCAGCCCTCAGTTTTTATGAAGGGTCATTTTCCACTTTTTTACCGACAAAATTTCGTTTAGAGTTATGGTAAATGAATCCAAACTGAAGGCAGTAAATATTTATAGTAGTTTATACGCTATATTCTATGAAACAGAAGATATTTTTGAAGAAAAACATTCAAGAAACAGTATTTCAGTGTAGTTAAATGCATTCTGAAACAATCTACAGCATTTTGCAATCATTTCAAATCGATTCGTTACTTGGATCAGAAGAAAAAACTTGTGTCCCCCCCCATAATCTCTGGAGTAACTGGGAAGGTAAACAGCTTATAATAGATTATATGTGGCATTGCATGAAAATTAGTATGAATCCCTATAAAAATAAAAATGACTGAATATTATGACACACAAGAGTAACTTTGGGGTAATTTAAAAACGTTCTTGAACGTTAGGTTGTTAATTCAAAAATTATTTTGGGTAAGAGGCATCGTTTAATGACCCCAGAAGAATATAATTATGAACCCACCAAAAATATTAACCACTTTTCCATCACATACTATCCTTTATTTAGAGAAATGAAAGAGTCTGCAAGAGAATTCGTTACTCCAACTGACCCAATTACCCCAACTGACCCTACTTTAAAATTCAAAAAACCAACTTTGCAGTAATACCAATCTCATTATCGACCCATTTTTTCTTCAATTAAAAAAAATTTCAATATTAGTTTTAAACACAGTTTTGTGACAATGATTTTATATATATATATAACCGGGTGCAAGAAAATATCAATATTTTGAATAATCAGTGTGAATATTTTAACGACTCTAGAGCGACTAATCAAAAATAGGGTGATTTTTCAGTTTATTACAAAAATACTTCAAAGTATTGGATGTTTCATTAACATGATAGTGGTTTTTGGATGGCATTCTTTCTGCGAGCTAGGTGATATAAAAATAGTCAGGCGCAGATTGCAATGGCTGATGCAATCAAACCAGAAGAGTCAGATCGCTCAAGTTTAAAAAATTATCATGCTACGAAGTTTTCAAGTAGAGATTCGAATATCTTTCTTTTTCTAAATAACGTTTCTAGTTTAAAGGACGTTAAGACTAGGAACTGTCAAAGTAAGTCATGTTGAGAATATTTTAGAGCACTTCAAACATGCAGATTTCAATGAAAGCAAAAAATCTTATATGTATTATATTTCCTGAATGCTGAATTTTATAGACAGTGCGAATAAAATACTTTTCTTCTTTTAACCCCTAAATGCCCAGTGCTGCCTTCAAGGAACAGACCCAATTTTCTCTTCTAAGATCTTAAGAATAAGACTGAAGCTCTAATGCCTGTTGTTGCCAATAGGATGCATAATGAAATTTCTATTAAATCAATTTACTGTATATAGATGGCAGCCTGAGTTCCGATAAAAAATAAACAATAAATTGATGCTTTTCACTTCAGGCTGCAGCTTTCTAGCTTTGTTTGCATGCCTGAGAATACCATATTTTAGTCTACAATGTTGAAGGAAATTCCTTATCGGTATTATTATTTATTAAAATTCGTCTGTGTTTGGCATTATAGAATTTATCACGGGAATTTTTTTTTCTGAAATTAAGCCGTGTTATCAGTTGGTAACAAACTGTTTTTTAGCCATAAACTATACTTAAAACAAAATAGATTTTTTAAAGTATTTTTCCTATGTTTTATTCAAGAAATGAAAGTCAAAAAACATTTTTTTTAATCCTTTTTTTAAAAATAGGGCTTTTAAGTTTTAGACATCCTATTCATCCTATTATAAAGTTTAATTAAATCATGAAAAGCTTAATTAAAATATTTTTATTTGTGAAATTCTAAAAAGGGATGGAATTTAATTAAATTATGAAAAGCTTAATTAAAATTTTTTTATAAGTGTAATTCTAAAAAGTGATTGAATTCTGGAAGATTATTTTATGCTTTTAATTAATTACAGCAATGATAAAAGTCTGGTACACAGCCGCGATTAATTATTACTTTTCTTATTTTTATCTCTTCGAATATTATTCAAAATAATAATAATAATAATAAATAAATAAATAAAAATTTATTATTAAGTAAAATATGGAAAATCTAATTAAGTAAAAGATTCAGTAAAAATTAATTTCATTTAGAAAGTCAACTGTATGTTTCTTTTTCTTTCAAATGGAAAAGTTCCTTGAACCCTGTTTCTCCAAGAAGTAAACACTGGGATCTCCCTTTTACAGCCTGTCTCTGTGGGTGGTAAGTTTACATTCAGAAACAGCTGCATGGTAGTCCCTGGGTGTTCAAAAATGCAAGTTCTAGAAATTCTCCTCGGCATTTTGCAGACTAGCAAACATTTAACTCTCGAACCTTTGACCCCTGTTAGATATTACGCTCCTCAGACACATGTGCGGCTGGGAAAAGGTTTTGAGTTTCCCCAATATAGAAAAATCCGTTCGACAGAATTATTGCCCTTTCTACGCTAATTCCATGAGAAAATTGCAGTTGTGGAATCCCTTATCTAAAATTATGGCTGTTTGCTGCGAGTAGCAACCTTTATTTCTTTCAACTTTGAACCCTTGATGCGTTTGGCGTCGAGAATCGAGAACTCTGCTCAACATCTGTCAGCACATTTAATCCGTTCTTCGGTTGTAGTAAAAATCGGGTGTCGTGTCCCACGTGTGTAAGAGGTATTTAGGGAGAGCCCTGGGAGTTGCAAGAGATTGGTCAGAAAAGATGGGGGACTGATTAATTTCTCAGATAGCACGTAAGTTTGCAGCAAGTTTGATTTTGACTTGATATTAGCTTGTCATGGCAAATTTGAAGCGAACTTGTAGGAAATTCGCCGTGACAACTAGCGCCATCTTCCTTGCATTGCAAGCCTGCTGCAAGTTCACCGTGACAAATAGAGCCACCTCCTTTGCAATGCAAATTTGCAAAACAAGCTTGATGCAAAGAATAATTATCTTTGTCTCTGCTTTTAAAAAAAACCTCCAATTTTTAATAGCATCTCCAAGACCGTCCTTCTTTTTATTAATTGAATAAATCAATGATAATTTGTCAAAAAAATAACTTTTTTTGTAAAAAAAAATTTTGAAGCATTTTCCATCTTTTTACTAAAAGTTTTTACTTTAAAGAAAACTATATCGCCTTTTTCTTAATGTTGATATTTTAACATTTATAAACAAAATTAAACCAAAAAACAGTCAATATTTGTTGAAAAATAATAACTTACACATTTTGTCCCATTTTAAAGTAATTACTTTTGAACTCTAATTTCATAATTTATTCTACTAGCAAAACGTAGTTATTAGCGAAAATCTCTCTCTCTTTGACTTCAGATCATATTCTCAATTCAAAAAATTAATGAAATCAAGAAAATAGTTTAAAATAAATCGTATACGAATCGAATCGAACGATGTATTAGCGAAATCTATCTTCTCATCTCGTAGCCGAGCTGGTCGAGTGGTTTAGACGTCAGGTTACCAAGCGGTAGGTCGCGAGTTCTATCCCGGGTTGTGTTCGTACTCTGTTTTTGCTATAACTTGCAATGAGTTTGCAATGCAAGCTTGCTGCAAGTTCGTCCCATGGTGACTTCGAAGCTTGCGTTAACTTGCTGCAAACTTGTTTCACACTTGCACTCTTGTCGTGTCAAATTTGCTGTAAGTTTGCAGATTCAAATGCAAGTCTGTTGCAAATTTGCTGCAAACTAAAATTGCTATCTGGGTTTGGGCCTGGGGCCAATTAAGATCGTAGGTCTTTGGCTGTTTCTAAAGGTTGCATGATTTTGGCGAAATCTGAGATTTTTTGGCGTGACGCCTTCGCCAAGAGGGGTTTAAAAACAAAAGATAGAGTAATGGAGGGGGATTGGAAGATGAGATTTTGAAAGAAAAGATGGAAAAGAGAATAATGTGAGGAAAGTAAAAAAAATGAAGACGAGCGTCGTCAACGCGATTTGAATGGTCCAGGCATGCGATGGAAGGCCTAAAGTGCGGCAGAATTCGAAAGAAATAACTGGAATTTCCCGATATCAACACGGAGACCGCTTGGTACGACATGCCCATAAAATACCATAGGCGAGCTTACCTGTTTGCCGATTGTTCTGCTCTCTAGAACCTGTGTGTGGAAATGCGAGTGATCACCATGCAAGATATCAGCAGCATGCCATATAGTTCCTCATGGAACCAATATTCGAATTCGTGTCTTCGTCTTCAAGTTTCCCATCGAATGGACTTGCGTGCTCAGTGCTCACCGACCACACGATGGCTGTCGAATGTTTAAATTTCGCCCAATGTGAATCATCCTCCCAAAAAATTTACCACCTGTGTATTTATTTAGTTTATCCGAAGAGAAGATGCAACCTGCAGTGATGTCAGCTAAAATAAGATAAGTTATCCTTTTTATAACAATTTCTCAATTTCGTATTTACATTTTGTTTACTAGGATGATTAACTATCTTGCCAACACTTGAACTTATCTACCAGCTTGTAGAAAGGGACTAATCCGGAAGATTAATGTAGAGTCAAGATTTTATTTATAATAATGTTTGATCATGTCTGCTTATTTATAACACATCAAACTTCAACCTAAAACTGTAGAGTTAAATTAAAAATTAAAATTCTAAAGCAAATATCCTTAATTCCATGGTAATATACGCTGAAATTTGTTATGTTCACAGGGGATTTTGTCATAATTGTTGCAAGATGACAATTTAGAAATAGATGTATGAGTTATGAATAGATAAAAAGTGATAGAAAAGTTATCATTCTTTAATATATGAGCATGCAAGCTGTAAACAAAACAATCTGTTGGTTATTGGTGGAAATGATAAACATATAGAATGATTAATTTCAGTTCAATGATTAAATTCTTCGGAAGTGGTGGATATATATGTGCATGAAAATTATGAATACTATTAAGTAAAATTTTTGATATTGACTTTCTCATTTGTTCCCTACATAATAACAACTGTTATATGCCATGAATGATATTATAAAATGTTAACATGTGTTGGTATGAAAATGTTTGTTGATCTATTTGGTGTTCTGGTATAGCGAATAGTAAAATTTAATTTCACTCAAAAGAGGTAGCTTAGGGTAAGCATTATTGAAGCTTAAATTGTGGGGGCCACTAATACTAACATTTAAATTTTCCTTAATTATTTGAGGCTAAACTAGTGTTAGGGGTAAATAGTAATTTGTAGAGTTAGAGGGAAGTATAAACAAATGAAATGAGATTTTCTATTTTCCAATGATATAAAGGGTCGACCCTAAAAATATTGATCATTTCAAACAAAAGTTGATATAGATGTTATAGCATTGTGAATTTTATGTTTGTCAATGATTTTATGTGTTTGTGTTGAGTAATTCTGGTTAATAAACTTACAAATTTGGCTATGTTTCTCTTGTCAAATAATTAAGCACTGTGAAAGATTGCGAGCCAGAATTATTGCATATTTGTTCACATATTTCAAACACAACGCAAAACTAACATCTTTATAAATTTTCTTGGAGTTGAATTTTGAGATTATTTTGAGGATAAATTTAGAACTAAAATTAAATTGAGATGGCACTTTATGCCTGTCGCTAAGATGCTTCATTAAGTGGAAAGTTTTAATTATTGATTTGCTTGTGTATTGATTGATATTTAATTGAATTTAATTATATGAGACTTAAGGATTGTTTCTCATGTGTAGAAATTCATCTTGATAGTTATTAGCAGGTAATTAGAGTGTCTGTTAAGCAACAGGTGTAATGTCCCTTTAGATACTACATAAATTACTAAAAGACTGAAAGGTGTAATTAGCATATTAGTATAAGTTTTAAAGATTCTTAAATTTATACATCTGATATTGTGGGCCACCAGCCGCAGCCGAGTACCTGTAGATGGCGCTGCCATCGCGAGTGACGTCAGAGAATCAAGCTGCCGAGAACAGAAAGAGACGACGAGGGGGTTGGAGACGCGTGAACGACGTGAGTCTTTCCCTGACAAAGACAAAAGACGACGATGTGCCATCCAAAAGCCTATTTAATGATGATTTACTTCAACTGTACATATCTTTATCTGTAAATATTGCTCAGTATATTAATGTAAACTTAATCCTGATAATATAACCATTTGGATTGATGAACTGTGTATTATTACTGTGGAACACAACACTGGGCCTACCTGATAACCGCCTACAATATCAGTATCATATAAAAAGATTAATAAATCTAATTATGTAAATGCTAAGAATTTAAAAATGTAAATGTAATAATGAATTAGTAGTAAATGAGCATTTGTATACAACATAGGAATACGACAGCAAATGTAAATAAACAAGTAGTAAATAGCCAAAAATATTTACAGCAATCCTCATAATTAACGCATTTATCCTACGCAATGGCGCACCTTCGTCCTGAACTCTGCGCCAACAGAGTTCCCCTCCATCTCTAAATTTAAAACAAAACGCAAATTCCTTTAAAAGTTTTTTTTTTATTTTACTTTGATTAAATACCTTTACATCTCTATCTCTTCCTACAACAATAATAAATAATAATCCCTATAATGATTTAAAAAATAATAAAATAAAAATTGTAAATCTTGCCTAAGTTTAGAATTTATCTAACTTATGATAGTTTTCCGAACAAGGCACTACACATGATGCAGGTTGTGATGCGCATGTTTTGCACAGATACCTTGTTCCTGGTCGAATTTGGTGGGAATTGCAGACGACACACTTCCGTGTTGGCATAGCTTTAGTTGATGTTGCGGTATTGTGTCCATGTAATGTTGGGCTTCCATTCTCGACACGTCAGAACATTTATGGTGGATGAAATAATTTGTATGAACTGGTGTATCCTTGCGTTCACTAGAACTTATTAGAGAACGTATTATTTCCTTTCGAAACCAGATCTGAGGTTGCTCTCCACCGACTTAGGTGTATAAAATAATTGATATATAAATAGTTTTGTGAAAAAATAATTATATGGACTGGGATGTAGTGAAAAGTTAATAAGTAAGTCACTGAACACGCTGCAACGCTATAGGAAAACGTTGTGTAGATGACGAATTATCTCGTCCCTATAGCACAGCGAATAATCTTGGAAGACGAGATATATCGTCCGTCGCGGCGAAAGTGTTAATACTTCTAGATTTTTCTTCTCGAATTTCAACTTGTTTTTTATTTGGTTTTGTCCAACAAAATTTTCGATCATGTTCAAAGATTTTAATTAATGGATTCCGAAAATTTTATTGCATTCCGAAAACGGTGTTCTATGGAAGTTTTTAAAGAAAAAAGTGCTTTTCTAAGAATAACATGAAGATTTAATTTCTAGAGTTTAATAAAGTGTAAAATAATTTTAATGCATCCTAGTTTTTTTTCTTCGAATATTGTAACCGTTTCATTTTTTAAAGCTCGTTCAATAGAAAACGGTTGAAATGATATTATTTTTTTCATTTGTAATTCTAAAAATATTTTTTGCTGTTAATATTTCAGGTTTTATTCGTTATTTATTTTTAAGTTTAATTATCGTCTGCTTTAAGCACGGAAATGAATGTTAAGTATTCTAATTTTTTTTTCTATTCCCAACTTGGTAGATTTCATTTAGACGCCTTCTGTAATGTCTTCGTTCTTATATTGATTTAAAACTTATTCACGAGTTGTCAGTGGAAATAATATTATTCTTCACATTTGTAATTCTTAACATATATTTTTTTAAATATTCCATGTTTTATTATTTCTTATTCGCATTTAGTAGCGTTTTTTTTCCTTTGTAGTACGAAATTTATTCCTTTATTCTTTTAACTATCGTTTGCTTTAAAAATAAGTGATTCGTAAACAAGATTGGATGCCATTTGTTAGGTCAAGATAAAAATGGAACCAGAATTTTTTTTATCATGACTTTTTTGAAATTTTAATTAATTAAAATATAAACAAAATGTTGGCTTTTTTGTCTATAACTTCTGGAAATTTTATCGCACAAAATTGATTTTTGAAGCACCATAAAATTTTTAATTTTATCTTGTAAATGATGACGAATTAGTAGACGTCGAATTTTTTAATCTTATTTTAATAAATTTTCAAAATTATTTTTGTGCATAATTTACAACAATACTTTTCATTGTTGCAATAAAATGCAAACTTATTTAATTTTTTACCCAAACATTTAATTGAGTGAGTCTCTTCCACTGCTGAAAGCTAATGTGACATCTTAATGAATTTTGCTTTCTTTTTTATTTCATAATTTTTTCTGTGAAATCGTAAATTAAGTCTTCGAAGATAGTAAGTAGGTTTATTAGGAGATATATCCAGTAATCTGAAAGATTATAGTTTGCTATATTTTAATTCATTTTACCAGCATGTTTGAATCCAGCTAACATGCTGCTGGATTTAAAAAGTGCCGAGCCATTTTAAAGTTTGTTGGGTATCAAACATATTTATTTCTCATTGAGGTGCGTACTCAAATTTGCAAAAAAAAAGTAAGCACTTTTTAAGCACTTATAAGTAGGGATTGCAATCCGAAAAACCGGATCGGTAATCCGTCGGATCCGGCATCATTAGACGTCTACCGGATCCGGCACCAGTTTGCCGGATCCGGTAAATTAAAAAAAATACATGAAGCCAATTTCTTGAAAAAATACTCGCGTTGTTGCAAGAGTAGGTACTTAAATGCGTGGTGTGTACGAGTCGTTAGACGCTGACTCACCCGCTTCACATATAAACATTCTTATTATTCAATTGATTGATGAATTATGTTTATGTTGCATTTACAAGTACGAGAATGATTTAAGTAGATAATTAGACTTAGAAATGAATTGAGTAACGATCCATATTTCTGATTTTTCTTTATAATACTACTTTCTTACATAGTGACCGAAATAACGTTTTAAATTGTAAGTATCTACCTATTTGTGTTGCATTGCATGTACTAGTCTAAAAGTTCTAAAACAAACATGCCACTTTTGAAACCAATTCAAAATGAAAACAGGAATATTAATATACTTACAGAATAAAAAAAAATATGATGATGATACAAGACGAACTGATGATACATTTACTATGCCGGGAAAAAAAGTTGTAAGACTAGAAATGAAAAATATCTTAGAAAGAGTTGTTCAAGATGATAGCTTTAAAGAAAACTTAGATAATATAGTAGAAAATAATTGAGATCGTCATCGAAAAGTGATTTGACTTTACAGAAAGAATTACAAATGCAAATCCAGCAAGATATGAAAACCTAGAGCATAAATACCAAAAAAAGAGAAAGATTAGGAGAAAACATTAAGAAAGGAAATGACTGCATGTGAAAGTGAAGGAGTTAGAGGAAAATACTTGTCTTCTATTCATGAGTATTTATTGACAATAAAACCGACAAGTGTAGAAGCAGAAAGGGCTTTCTAGGCCGCTGGTTATATTTGTAGCTCTGTAAGAAGTCGATTGACAGATGGCACAATTAACACTATTTGTTTCCTACGATAATTTTTTCAAAACCAAAGTGAGTTTTTTTAAAAATTGTTTTACTTAAAATAATAATTTAAAGTAAGTATATTAAAAAAATACGAAGAAGTTTTAAACTCGTTATTGTATAATTGTGCCATTGATTAAACAGATTCATGATGACTGTCATAATTATAAGAATAAGACTGCTGGGCGTGTCTAAAATACCTAATTATTGTGATCTCAGTTGATAAGCTTGATTTAGTTAGATTTAATATAAGTTACTTACATAATATAAGTTACATTACAAGTTATCATTGATGTCATTTGTGATATCTAGTAAGTGAGACTGAACTTAACCACCCGTCATTATCTAATTATTACTTAACTAATATAACAATTTCAATTTAACTAGTTACACTGTACTAAATTTTTATTTTTGATTCATACGTAAATGTTGATTAATTATATCAGTGTGAAAAAAGTTGATTTCATAAGAAATTAACGCTTTTTTTATAAACTTTGTAATACACTCACTTTATTATCTTTTATACCGTTGATTTTGGAATGAAAAGGAAAAATAGTTTTGATGTGTCCAATCCGGCCAGATCCGACCGGATTGAAATTGGTGCCGGATTGCAATCCATACTTATAAGCATCTTAAGGGGAAAAGTAAGGACTCGCAAAATCTTTACTGCCGATGATCATCTTTTTTTCTTCTTTTAACTTAACAGAATTTAAGTAATAAAATATGCAGGAGAGAAATTTAGTACCTATCCTACTGTCATGACTAGAATGTATTCTCATTAACTTGTTACAGGAAAACATTTCTACATGCAGAAAAATAAACTAAAAATGTTTATGCAACAAGATTGAGGTACAAAATTAGAATGCTAAATCATTAGTTTCAATTACTTTTTACCGAGCAAGAACTATTTATACATAAAATAGTTCTTGCTCGGAAAACGCATAACTTCTTAAAAATAATGAGTTTTTAAGCACAATGATAAAAAATAAGCACTTTATACAAACTTTGAATAAAAAGTAAGCACTTTTAAGGGCCTTCTGAAACGAAAATAAAAATTAAGCAGTTTTTAAGCACTTTTCACGTACGCACCCTGTTGATACACCAACTTTTATACAAAACAAGAAGACAAAGGATATTACAGGTAAACATTAAGGAAACTGGATCGTAGAGCACAGGAGAGTCAAGTTATAGTTATTTCTTACTCTCAGTTGTTTACTAGCGCATCGCGCTCCGTCAATTATTATCCTCAGACCGGACATCCTTTCCACCTGGTCAACCTCCAGAGGCATGACCAGTTGAATAGGACGAGTTAGCTCTTTACCGCCAAGGCGTAATACGCACTATCTAACCTTGCCATCACGGCCTTGAATCAGCTTGACGACACGAGCTCTTTTCCACATGTGTCGGGGAGTTACGTTTCCATGCAATAATATGAACATCTCCTTCTCGGACGTGAGATGATTTGTCGCTATTGCGTACCTGGTGAAAGGTGCTCAGTTGTAACAAATACTCCCTAGGCCATTTTCTCCAAAAGGTGTCTAGCAAGTCCTGCTGAATCCTGTAATTCCTTGTGAAATTCGTGATCTTTTGTTCCCGATCGGATTTCTTGCCTGTCAAGAAATGAGCTGGCGTTAGTATTTCATCGATGTCATTTTCTTGCTCATAGACTAGGGGTCTACTATTCAAGGCGGCTTCTATTCCTATCAATGCTGTTTGAAGACCTTCTTCGTCTAGGAGGGCTCGACCAAGCGATTTTCTGAGGCATTGCTTCGTCAAGCCGATTAACCGCTCCCACCAACCTCCACAGCAAGCCGCCAGTGGAACAATGAACTTTCACTTTATACCATTAATGGCATACAGCTGCTGTACCTTAGTTGAAGCTAAGCTATTCCAAAGAGAAATCAATTCTCTGTTTGCAGCATGGAAGGTGGCGGCGTTATCGGTATAGATAGTATGAAGTAATCCACGTCCACCAACAAATCGTTGTAATGCCATCAAAAACTTATTCGTGGTCAAATCTGAAACTAGCTCAATATGCAATGCTCTCGTAGTTGAACATGTAAACAATGCAATGTAAGCAGTGTCCAAAAGTTTATAATTACGTAAATATAATGGGCCGCGAAGTCACTCCCTGTTGTTGAGAATGGAATGAAAGGAGTCATTCTATCCGCTGGAAGTGGGGCTTCAATCCGGGTACCACGAGGCGCCTTAGAAAGCCTGCATGGTAGGCATCTGTGGATAACTCGTTTTATTGCTTCACGTCCGTGTAGAATCCAATAACTCGATCGGAGTTCTGAAAGAACAATTCTGACACCCATATGATGCAGACGCACATGAGTGTGGCATATGAAAAGTTGCACCAAATCATGAGAAACATCAAGTAACAAGGGATGTTTCTCTTCCGAAGTAACCTGTGCAAACTGAAATCTGCCTCTAAGTCGCAGATGATTTTCCTTAAGAATAGGGTTGAAGCGAGCAATTTTCGATTCAGCAGGTAATGGCGTAAAATTTTCAAGTGCTTTTTATTTCGGCAGAGAAGTACTGTTTCTGAACGACAGGTGTCCAATAGTCTCTAGCCTTTTCAATTTCAACTGAAGTTAAATCCTGAGATAAACGGCGCTTGGACTTGCAATTATTTAGTAAACGTAAATTCCAAGCTGTAACTCTAAGTCTGGTGTATGAGCTGAAGTATGGGGTATTTATAACAGGCTGAAATGTTGCAGAACACAAGGGCTGCACTTTTATCTTCCGAGCTTCAGCTGTGCATTTTGAAATTTCTGGCAACAGATTTGACCCTTGTTCAAGAACTTCATTCAAAAATTGGTTTTCTGGTGAGTGGGAAGATCCATCAAACACAATACGATATTTTACATTTTGATTTTTATGTCTTTTAACAGCATGATGTGGTAGATAAAATGTTCTGGATTCATTAACTGGTGTTTCTGGAGCGATCTTCACTTAATTCTTATTAATGTAATCTTGCATTAGTTCCGTATAAATGTTTTGAAAATCCGTGTTTTTAAACTTCTTCTGTGCGCACTTCAAACGTCGTAAAGCAACACCATAAATATCTGATGAGAGAGTCGTGGGTTTTTTCCATGGCAGTTTAACGACATGTCTGCCATCCATCACCTTGGAAGAGTCGCGAAACTGTTTCAAAATTTCTCTGTTTAGCGTAGAAGACATCTCTTTTTCTTGGCTTGCTTCAATTCCAAGAGTCTCCAGATCCCAAAAGGTGCGTACATCTTCATCTTCCTTTTGCAGGGTTACTTTGTCCGTGCAGATGTTGTGAATAGCAGATGTTTTATCAAACTTTATGTTGGTCATTGATCTAGAACCGCTTAGAATCCATCCAAATACGGAAGGCATCAAAACTAGACTCTCAGTCATCTTCTTAGGGGTTTAACAGTCATCACGGTCCAGTAAAAGTAGGCTCCAATCAAAACTTCGATTGGCAAATTATCTGTTTTCTAATACGGATCAGCAAGTTACAGTTTTTTTGCCGAGCAAAAAGAGTAATATCCGTTGGAACATTTTGATGATGTGCATGCTTGTTAGAGCTCTCAAATGCACATAATCTAACACTTGATTTGTTCCAAATATTGGACAATTCCAAATGAACTCTTCTTCGGGGTTGCGTTTCACTTGAATGACATTACAATCTTCGAATCTCTAGGTTTTCAGTGCTGATAACTTTTAAATTCAAAATATCTACTAGACGTGTAGAAACAAAACTAGACTGAGAACCACCTTCAAGAATACATCGTGTTAATTTAGAAATTCCTATGGGACCAGTAATAAACACATTTGAGGTTTGTAAACGAGTAACATTTGATGCAAAAATGTTTACTTGAATTGCAGTTGTCAAAGGAATAAGGTCAGGGTCGGAATTTTTACAAATTGAAACATGGTGTTTCCTTTTGCACTTGATACAGAAGGCCCTATACTTTCTAGGACAACTCCTCATATTATGTCCTTTGTTGGTACACAAGAAGCAACGGCCAGCAGTCTTCAGCTTCTGGACACGAACACCTATGCCAATGACAGACTTGCACTCCTGGGGCCAATGTCCTGGAACATTACAGAAGGGGCAAAAAGGTGATGGTTTCTTTGAATAATTCTTTGGCTTATATTGAGTCTTCGAGTTAACATTAAATGCTGCAGTGGATAGTAGGGCACAAAATTCTTCGGTTGGTTCACCTTTAATTTTCAAAGTAGTAAGAGCACCCTCAACTTCTTCAGAAAGAAATTCTCGCAGTTTTGAAATGTCACTTTCTGATATTTTTCCCGTTTGGCGTGAATGATCCATCGTCGACAAACATCATCTGGGAAAGCACGTAGAATTTTGGGCGTTAAAATTCGACCTTATGCATTTATATCTTCTCCCAAAGCAGTTGAAGCTTGAAGCCTCCTGTTGCACTCTATAAAAATATTATTTAGAGACACTGACGTTGGGTTAGAAACAGGCGTTATATTTTCCAAAAAATCTAAATGAGCCTGGATAATTCTATTTTTATCGCCATACCTATTTTTTAAGATAATTTTCACTGTTTCATACTTTTCAGCCTTTATGCTTATCCCATCAAGCAAACGCGTCAGTTCATCCTTCAAATAGCCTCCTAGATAGACAAGACATGTTTATCTATTATACAAAGTTGTTGGTTCAAATCGACTGCAGAAGAGTTCAAAAGAGAATTGTTCAAAAGACATATGGAATTCTTCTATATCACCGTCAAAGGGTTCTATTTTCATTGTAGGTAATTTTATAGTGGATTGAATGTAAGATATAGGTGCATTTGGCTAGATAACGCTGGAGTAGGATGAAGGAAAGGGTGAATATGACGTGTTCATCGCCTCATTTGGCGAGATGGCGGCGCCTGGCGTCGGATCGATATTTGGAACTTTAAAATTTTCTAAAGCTTTTAGCTTTTTAAATATAGTTGATTTTGTCTTATCTTCATACTCTGGACATTCAATTATATCAAGTTCAAATTCGTCATCAGAAAGTAACGCATGAATTTTGTTATCTAAAATTTTGAACTCTTTAAACGTTTCTGAAAGGCGACTGATCGCATAATCTATTTCTTCCCGTGAACCATTAATGTTGAATTTATTGCAGAAACGAGAGGTGTTTTCTATAACGTAACTTCTTTTCCTTTTTAAAAGCAAGGCCACGTCGCTGTTTTCCCCGATGTTATCATTCTTATTTAACGGGCTTTGATGTTCAGCAGTATCGGAAACAATTGCATCACTCATAGACATTTTTGCGTATTCGTAAGAAAACAAAATAAAATAGATTTATCTGTCTCTATCCATGAGTTCAATCGGGTTGTTTCGACACCAATAAATTTGTTGGGTATCAAACGTATTTATTTTTCAATCATACAACAAATTTTATACAAAATAAGAAGACAGAGAATATTACAGGTAAAAATTAAGGAAACTTGATTGTAGAATATAGGAGAGTCCAAGTTACAGTTATTTCTGACTTTCAGCTATTTACTAGCGCATCGCGCTCCGTCAATTATTATCCTCGAACCGGACATTGTTGAAATCATATGCATATTTGCGTGAGGAATAAAAAAGTGACAAAATAAATCATTAACAAAATGGAATTAGATCAGTGGTGTATTCGCAAAATAAACAGTAGTGGATCGCTTTAATGGATGACACAAATCATGCTGTTTTAAGGACGTTTACAAGTTTTTTTTATCATTTTTTTGGAAGTTCTTAAAACTGCTTATTTTATATCAGCTTATTTTGCGAATACGCCACTGAATACACCCCTAAATTAGATGTTAGACGGCATGGTAAGTTACTTGACTTCATTAGAAATGTTCATGCACACAATGAACGAAACAGGTGCAAGGATACTAAATAAAAGGCGGATTAAATTTATATTACAATTTGAAGTTTAAAGTTACTTTCTTAAGGGAGCCATGAATTTCATATTTTGCATAAGATATTCAATTGAAATTAAGTAAAATCGGTATTTCCGGCACCTAAGGTGGTCTCCGAAAGCGGAGAGTAAAAAATTAAATTAAATTTAAAACGGTATTTACGATTATCTAAACAAAACACGTGCGACTACAGCTTCTTATAAACATCAGCGTAAAAAGCATTCATTTTTTTTTTACCGTCTGAAGATAATTTCTTCTATTTTATTTAATGCCAAAGGAGTCACCAGAGAAGACATGTGACACTTTGAAAACGAATTCATCTGCATGTAGCAATACCGTCAGCCTTCCAAGCAGCGATACGGTATCTTCCTTCATCAATAACACATTCCAGTCAACTGACTGATAAGTCAGGAGCTCCAACCGATAAGATTAGGGTAAAAAAATAGTTTGTTATTACTGATGCTCGATGAAACCGATAGAAAAACTTTTTTCTGGTAATGTTCAGAAGAGGGGAAGGTGCGGAGAAAAAAGATAATGGTACTGAGAGTGATAATGAGTTTTTTCTCTTCTCTCATATGAAGTAAGCAGAGAGAAAGTGTTGTAATCGTCACAAAATCCCACACCGAGATTTTTCTACACGCCTCTGAATCCGAAAAAACCAAGGGCCAGCAAAAATGCAACATTTAACATCGATGAAATTTGCTATGCTGTCATGACACCATCATTATAGAACTGTGACGAATAGACCCAATCAGTCAAGTGGAAGAAGTGTAAAATGCATATTCGACTCTCTTCACTGTGCGACTCACTCCATATTGTCTTAGTATATTTGAGACAGTCGAGGTTGGAGCACTCTCAATGGTTACACAGGAACCAATTAGTAACAAACGGAACGTACCACTGTTCAGCTGAACACTCACGGTGGGACCACTCCAAGCCAAATGGCGTGGTAGAACCCCACACAGTTCCAATTGAGGCTCCATGCAAGAGGTCACTCCAATCCCCTAGGGCAGTGGTCGGCAAACTCGTAAGTCAAAAGAGCCCAAGATCAGCGGTACAACGATTAAGATTTCATTTGAGAGCCAAATTCCTTTCCAGAACCTTGTTTTCAGGAGTCGGTTTAAACTAGCTACTAACATTAAATAAAAATAGATATTATAATAATCGTTCGTAGTCGAAGTCGATTCGTGGCAGAGCCGCACTCAAGTGGCTGAAGAGCCGTATGCGCCTCGCGAGCCTACCACTGTTCTTACCGCGCCTACTCCTCCTCCCGCTTTCAGAACGGGAACCCCGCCCCACGGGTCTACATTTTGAGGTCTTCTCTTTTGTGAGAGAGAGCCTCTCCCCCTTCCCCCACGGTCGCATTTCAGTTTTATGAACCAACGCTCCAAATGAATAACGAACGAAAACGAAAATCCCAACTTTTCGACATCCGCACGCCGATTCCCAGCGGATTTTTGCATTGACGACGGGATTTTGGAGCGGTGCGCTCCGAATGTCGTGGAGCGGTCTCTCTGAGAATGTCCAACTTAATAGGAATACAGAATAGGACGCCGTCCCTTACCCCCTTACCCAGACCGGTCACTGAACGGTTTGATGGGCAAGACACGGGAATTTTATTTAAGAAAAACAAAATAAACAAAAAGAAGGAAATATATACACTATGTACAGCTCAGGCATTTTCACTTTTACACTATTAGTTCGTAATAGTCTTCTTTTCATTAGATGTTGAAATACCTTTCTTTTATTTGAAGGGGGAATGTCCGGTAATTGAGCTACTTAGTTCAGCTCGCCGGGAAGTTGAAGGCTAGGGAGGCCGGAAAAGATCTCTGTTTTCGCTAATGAATTTGATAATCCCACTAATTTTCTGCCTGGAGACGGGGTTATTGGCGACCCTTTTCAGCCATTCTTGTTCGAAGTTTGGCGCTGGCTTCCTCATATGCCAAGACACTGTGAGAATACACTCCGTGGCATAGTGAAGTGCCGTGCCAATTCCACCACAACTGCAATAATCGCTGTGAGACAGGTGAAACTATTGAGGTAGGCAGGGAAAGGTCCATGTTGAGAGAAGAAGATAACATCCTCTCTGATCCAGTTAGTGGGACAAGTTAGTGGACCATCAGAGTCAGTGGACCCACGTCGCACACGGGCACACGACGAAATCCGAGGCAATTCAACGAAAACCGAGGCAAATTATTCGCAAAAAACAATCGACGAAGACCGACAGTGGTGTAGCTAGGGTAAGTGGCGCCCGGGTCAAAATATGATTTTTTCGACCCTCCCAACATCATTAAAGGTTTAGATTGTGTGAATGGCTCCCGGGCCATTCGGATAATATTCGGCCTCAAAAAATGACATAAACGCAGTAATGTTTTGACTCGGCGCCCCCTAAAACTGGCGCCCGGAGCATCTATACCCCCTTGCCCGCCCCCAGTCGCTACGCCAATGAAGACGGATGTATTAGTGAGCTACTTACTGCATTAGTCTCACGACAAGACTGCGAGAAAATTTCTTCCCTAGAACCCCAAACCACGAGAAACCTAGAATCAGAAAACGAGGTTCAAAGCTTTCCTCATGTTGCCTTCAGAACGCGATAACTGGAGTAATTTTGACTGCATTTGAACAGAAAAGGATATGTCGCAGGGTGGACAAAAATCTCGGCCGAGTTCGTAAACGGGCCGTCCAGTTCCAAGGGAGTAGAAATGGTGGGGCGGTTGAAATTTTCATTTCCCCATAACTCCCTTACTAATGAGGGTAGAAAGATAATTAAAATTAGAAGAGTTATCGCCTCACTCTAACGATTCACTTTTTATTGAAAGTTTACCGATAGCTGCAATAGCTTAGAAGTTAGGAGCTGAAAACTGATTTTGAACCTCTAACCGCGCTTGTTTACAGCGGGATAGTATTTATAAGCTGGATACTATCTGTAAAATACGAAAGTCATTCTGCATGATACACCGTTGGACGTAGAGCTGGCACGTCGTTGTTTCTCAGGTAAGAGGTGCCCACTAAGAAAGGATTTATCGAAATCTTAATTATAATTTTAAATAAACAATTAATCAAATGTTCACGTTTTTCCTGAATAATTTCGAATAATATTACTTATTTATTTTACTACAATAGAGAAAAGTTTTTCAGGCATGTTGACCAACTATATATATAAAAAGGACCTGAATGATTTTGAAGCGAGTTTGAAAACAGGAAAAGTTCTTACAATAATATTCTTAAATTTGAACGATACTTGATATTAATTTCTAAAGCTCAAGTACACGTCCTTTGTAATTCGAATGAAAGAGTCAAGTTAATTTATCGAGAAAAAT
>BGPR01003207.1:0-35127 GCA_013235015.1 Araneus ventricosus
TCCTGTATAGACGATCCAAAAGCGATATCGCACAAAAGTGATAAGCGAGACACTTTTGAATTCTTGCCAAATTCTATAAGCCATTTCTCGCAGATCTTTTCGACTTGTTCGGTAAGTACCTATGTCAATAAACTGAGAGCCAGCTTATTCTAGTAGAAATAAATTGAATATTTTTTATATACCGATTTCGAAGTGTTGAACAATATTTCGCTTAATTATTTTATTTTTAGAATTAAAAAAAATGAAAATTTAGGATAAGGAAATTGGTTATAAAAGTCTGTTTAAAATTTAAATCTGTTCTCTAAAAATAAAGAAGTGTGTTTATAAAATTACTGAATAAAATAGACTATTCACTGCTCAAAACAATTAAAACATGCCCGAAGTTTCCTACAAAAATTATTCTTAGAAAATGAAAGAATGCAAATAAATAGGCAACAATTCTACATTTACAAACACATAATAATTTTTACATAAGTTAAACCATACTCTGTTGGCAGTCAACGAAATTATTATTTCATTTTTTTAATAGAAACAATGCTAAGCAATGATCGCGGTTCTTATTAGTGAGTGCAATGTCTGAACGCATCAATTTAACCTAATCGGAAGCATGTACGTTTACTGGGTTCAAATAAATTCGTAAAATTCGAAGCCACAAGAATGTCACAAAGGGAAATTCCAGGATCTGTAATCATTTATTTTTACGAATTGAATTGATACGTGTTAGACATTTTGTAAAAATTTAGCAATAAATTCATTTTCGGATCCGAGGTTAGTAGTGTCCCTAGGTATTTTTCCAATTCCATAACATGATCTCGGGTTGATTCGAACTCGATCGGTGCGCGTTTAAACATCTGCAGTTGGCAATATTTTGAATGCAAAGAAAACTGGTTTTTGATACGCAACTGCAGTGAAGGCTTGTGGACATGATTTCGTCAGTTGGAAATGAGAACTGCAGAATGATATACATGCACGAGATCGGGTTATGAGTTCCGGCAATGTCTTTTGTATTACAGAAATATTTTTAAAACGGATTTTATTGTTTTGATTACTCCAGTAAAGAGTACAATGATTTGGAATAATAATAAATCATTTTTAAGAAAACATGGTGTCGTAAGTGAGCCACCTCTCCGAAATATTCACGAAACACACTCCCGTCGACAACAATACGATATGAAAATTTCCCGAAGCAAGAAGATGCATTAGCTTTTTCCTAAGGACAATAATTCAGATTAACCATTTTAGCAGCTTTCTCAACATAACTTAGTACTAGTGAATAGACACACTGGATTTCGTTGGTTTAATAAACACTGATTCATAACGTATTTTTCGATAAAAAGTTACTTAGGCCGGATTTAATTTAATTGAAAAGATCTTGCTTCCGATTATTGATCTTTCCTGAGTATTTATCCTATGCCAAAAAATAAATCAATAAAAAATAAATGGACTAAAATTTATTTCATAATAAAGCTGCTATAAGTTATGCTTACCCTTTATTCAGTCTTTACAGTTTTTTTTTTTGAGTAAAGAGAATTTATTATAATAAATTTATCTCCATTTTTCTAAATGTGCGCCTATTGAAAATATGCAAAATCGTATCATGTAAAATATTATTATAATTTTTTTTTTATTTTAAAAAATCAACCGCCTAAACTTCGCTTCTCATTTCAAATTAAACTATATCCTACGTAACACTCTTATAATATATTCATCAAAACCCCCTTAAAATACGCTAATCTATTTTAAATATTTAATTTCGTTAGGGTCTTTTCACAGTGTTCGAATTTGTTTATACACGAATCAGGAAAGAATCACAATGAAAGCTTGAAAATGTAATTTCAGGACTTATCTACATCAATTGTTACAGGCAAGCACAGGTCAAAATTTGTAAATCAAACTGATGGTCGTCCCGTGATTAATCCGAACTCCTTATAAAAACGATAGGAATTTTATCCTCTACCATTAGAGCTTGAATATTTTAAGTAAAGTACTGTTGGAGAATTTCCATTCATAATAAATTGGCCTTAACATGCAAGCTCTGCATCTCTGCAACATTTTAATGAAACGTTGTATTAAAACTACCCAGAATCCTTTCCGCAAAAGAGCTGAAATCTCAGTCATCTAATAGTATCAAGCTGCTTTATCAGCTGCTGCCAGAAAAATGATTTAAAGCAATTTAATTAGGGCTGTGTTGGCTCCACCTAATCAGCAAACAGTGCCAACTTTCTCGCAGATTCATCAGTAAAGTCAATTCTGAATACTTACTGTCGCCACCCACACAATAATTGTTAATTCCTCTCTTCTCATCGTATGTTTGTCTCTTTCTGGTGACTAATGATGAGAGAAAGTACTGATCGAGAGATCGCCACCAAACGACACTCGGCGTATTCAAACAAAAGTTTATTATGATATGGCAAAAATGCTTCTTTTTTCGTCGTTGATGAAGAAAGAAGTTGCGGCTTTTAATTTAGTTATATTAACGTCCCGTTATGAAGCAACACGAGGGCTATTTTTGACGGAACTCGTAATTTTGAACCGGGGTCAGATGACGAGGACAGGACGACACGTGAGCTGGCACTACCCTCTCCATCTTCCACGCCACACCAACGGGAGGATGTTTGGCCACTACGTATGATTTAGCGTGGAGCATGCCCCATACACGGCGGATCTTCAGTGGAATCGGGTTTCGAACCTGGAACCCTCCGGCCTCAACGCCGAGACCTTACCTCTAGGCCACCACGGCCTAAGAAATTGCGGCATATTGTTTAGAGAATTGCTTTGTTTTGATCTCAGGTCTGAATGAATTGACCGCCTTTAAGTAGAGTATTCGGGTGGTATATATATCATGCTGTAGATGCCAAGCAAAAAGTGCATGATGTGGTCTACTAGATAATAATGAGGTTTGAATCATTATGCACTGCTTTTTATCGTTTCTCTCTGGTAATCACTAAACATTTCGTTGGATGCCACCATCTGTTTGAACCTACTGAGAAATAGATTTAAACACAAATTGTACAGCAAATGCTGAATCTCAGAAACTGGAGTGCCAAGTAGTTTGCAAGTGAAAGAACACTTTTTTTTCCACTATTAGCATATTTTCTAGCACACATGCTTTATGATTTAATGAAATATTTTAATCTTGTCACTGGTTAGAAAATTATTATTTATCATGCTTTAAATTTTTAATTGTATTGCGCATTAAAATTTATATTTGGTTTAGTTAAGGAAAGAATACATTGAATCAAGCTCAGTAGCCTTTGGGCAGAAAGTTCATCTTGATATTGAAGATATAACGAGGATGGATCCCTAAAAGTGTTTACAGGGCTAATAAAAGACATTTATTAACAATAGACAGAAAATATAAAAGGTAAATAAGAGGCATACTTGCCGATCACTTTTCCACATCATCACTAAATCTATTTAGACATTCATATTAACGCAGGAACAACTCTCTTAACATGGATTGGTAGTAATCACGTCCCTGTCCATTGAACCAGTTCTCGGCAGTTGTTTTTACATCAATGTCTGGAGAGATACTTATTCCAGATAAGTGTTTGGAAACCAGTTTGGGTGCCAAATCTGGGTTGTATGAGGGGTGGCTTCAGACTTTCCACTTGAACTTATTCAGCAATTCTTGAGTTTTGCGAGCAGTATGGGTACTGCCATGCAGCAGGATGACACCTTCACTCACCACGCCAGAACGTTTGCGTCGTATGGCTTCACGATGGCCAGTGACTATTTCCTTTTTCGGAAATTGAAGAAAAACTTATCTGGAACAAGGTTCTTTTCAAACAGCGATGGGAAAAACAGCTGCCGTCAACTGGCTCAATGAGCAGGGATGTGATTTCGATCAAGCTGGGTTAAAAAAGTAGGCCCTACGTTCAGATAAATTAAATAGATTTGATGATTATGTGGAATAGTGATCGGCAAGTATGCCTCTTGATTCCCTTTTGTATTTTTTGTCTAATGTTAATAAATATTTTTTTATTACCCTTGTAATCTTATTATTCGATCCAGTATTGTTTTAAGTAATGGACGGAAAGGAAGGTCCATAAGATCAAAAGTTCTGAATACCATTAAATCAAGCGACCTTCATCAACGTATGAATATTTTGAAGGCTTTTGAATCCGTGGAAATAAAATTTATATAGATAACTTTCCAAAGGTCTATGATAGAAACTATTGAACTAATGAATTGTCATTTGATTGAAAGTGGAAATTTAAGATTGTTTTTTGTTAAATATATTGTTACTATGATACTTAATTGTGTTCATTTTGAAAAAAAAAAAACATATGTTTACACGTCAATCGCAATTTTGGATAAGACATCTAAGGATAACACATGTAAACTATTTTCCATCAAGTAACACGAGGGATATTGCTTGTTGACTGAAGAATAAATAATTTTTTTTATTCATTTCTTCTTAGTCTTTGAATTTCGTCCATAACTGATCAGGAAATGCATTTGTCTTTATGTTGTTATCTGAAACAAATTAGTGATACAGATATGACTTGGTGAATAATATTTGTACTCGTTAATAACATACTCAAGTAGATGATTTATATACACACAATGGCAAACTAACATGCATCACAGACAAATTATTGTAAACAATCAAACAAAGCTAAATACGTTTTGAATGTTCAGTAGAACTGCATAAATTATTTTCAAAGTTAACTCTTCAATTTAAATTCTGCAGGAAAATATAACTGTGTAGAATAAATATTACTTCATCCTGGGTGTTTCAAAATGAGGAAAATTGCTTATTACCGGAATTCTAGTGATTGAGATCATATTAAACATTTTAAATAAGCAGTAAAAAAGAAAAATAATGGATGAAATAATAATTTTAAAACTTTTAATTGGCTTAAAATTTAAATTATGTTACTGTTTATGAAAGTCGTTGATTTTCGTCATGTTTATTTAAGAAAAAGTATTTAATTTCCGCATAATAATGTTCCTCCTTTTTTGCTTAGTTACAATGAAACAATAATAATTACTTCCGATTTTATTTGACTAAAACAGCCTTATATCTTCTTATTTTATTGTTTTTTTTAGTTTAAAATTTTTAAAAAAATATAAAATACAAGCTATGAAGGTAAGAATTTTTTATAAAAGAAAAATTTTCATGTAAAATTATTCAATTTCTAATCATTTTCATCTGTGAAATTTAATTGTGATACAATCAACAGCTATAGAGATACAGAATATTATTTCATAAACTAATATCTGTATTTAGTTACAATCTCTCTAGGCACACAAAAATAATTAGTTTATTTCCCGTTAGAGATTTTGTAGAGAAGTAGTATTTTTTTCGATTTCTCTCAAAAATGGAGGGTGGGGGGCAGATGACCAATCTAGCAGCCTTCAGAGGCAAGCTGTTTCCCATTAATATTAGTACCTTATAATGCTTACAACTTGGCAAAATAAACTGGTAATTGTAAAGGCTGAGGAACTCTGCCAAAGTTTTAATTTGCGATTTACTCGAAAATGGTAGGTGATGGGTGTCAGGCGATTATTGATGACATATCTAGACATCATAAGCTTTTATATGAAATAAAAATTGTCGAAATCGGTCCAGAATATGGGTGTTTGTGATTCTGTCAATGTTTTTCCCCATAGCGAATATACATTGGAGTAGTAATTTTGTAGTTTTTCTAGAAAATGGAAGGTGGTGGGGAACAGGCGATCATTGATGACATATCTAGACATCATAAGCTTCCAAATTAAATAAAAGTTATCGAAATCAGTCTGGTGGTTGGTGATAGGGCACTCTGTCAAGGTTTTTCCCCGTAGCGAATGTATAGTGGAGTAGTGCTTTTTTCCCGATTTCTCTCGAAAATGGAAGGTGGGGGAGGCAGGTGACCATTCATGATATATCAAGGCATCATAAGCTTCCATGTAAAATAAAAATAGCAGAATGGGTAAAGTGGTTAAGGAAAGACTAATGATCATCGGATTGTGACAAATTATTTTAAATATATAGATGGTACATTTATTTTAGGAAAGCACCGTTTATTCAATAAAGAGACATTTAAAATTTAAAAAATAATAAACAATTTGTATAAACCCAGTAATATTGCATTTGTTTCTGAATAAATTGAGGCATAATTTTCCATAAATTATTTTATAATATATACCACTATTTATAAAGATATATAGGTGTAATGTAATTGAAATTGGCACGCATTTGAACTAATTTTCTAGAAAAATATCAAGAAAGAAACTAACCTCTCAAAAATGAATATTGCAGGAGAGTAATAAGAATCCTTGAAATTAATATAAAGCTATGAATACTTACTTATTTATACATTGTAAAATTATCTGTAAATAAAAATAGTACAAAATCCCAAGAAATCAGTGAAATTTGAGTCTTTATCTTAATTTCAATTGAAAGGAAATTCTTATTTAAATGCTAATATAGAAAGCAAGAACTCTATTCGAATTTATGGTTTGGAAAAATTTTGCAAACTTTAATAAATAAATATTCTTAAAACTTTAATATTTATATATTCTTAATATAACGCACTTCTTACACTAAGAATATGAGCAAAACATGAATATTTAAATAAAATTTTTCATAACTCCCACCGGAAAGCACCAAGAGTACGTGGGTGAGAACCCGTCGAAAAAGTTAATAGTTTCTCACTTCCATTTTGTGTATAGTAATGGTGCGAGGTTGAGTTGCAACCACTCCGATGTCGGCACATACCTTTTGCGACAGAGGCCAGGACAAGGCTGGTGATAGTCATTAGGGCTCCACATTCAACTCTTGAATCAATATCTTGACGTGAATCATTCATATAATCCCGGATGCTGAGATAGGAAGGGAGTTTCTCAAAAATAATGGTGATTGTGGTTAAGTTTTTATTAAGAAACAAAATTACATTTTAGTTTTATAAGTAATTACCAAGTTCTGGGTTTTTTTCGAGAAATTTGTATTGAATAAAAAACTATTTAATGTGTCTCCGCAAATATTTTAAGAATATAACCAATAACTTCCTATTCAAATTTCGATGGGCAGGCTACTTCGCTGACAGATTATTGCGCTTAAGGATATTCCGTTGAAAGTAAATTATTTCTTACATTCCTTCCGTTGCATTTTACCTGCTTCACACTGAATTCATATATTCATTTGTCTGCTATACGTAACTGAAAGCGAGCAGTCATGGAACCACAAACCAGATTTACTGTACCAATAAAAAGGAAAGTTCATGTGATTCGGAAAAAATTCTAAACGGAACTCAAAAATACAGTCAGCAAATAAACTAAATTTCTGTAAAAGCATAATTTGAGCTCTTCGTTTGCGAGGAGGATTTCAAATGGAAGAGCGATTTCTTCTTGATTCCATTTCTTTGCCCCTGCTTACGAGCATTTTTATAAAAAAATAAAAGATGCTCCAATCTATCCTCTCCAACCACTTGCTTTACGATCTTCTGTCTGTTTCGCTCGACAGATGCATTTAGAGCTAATGGCCCAAAAGCCTGCAACTGGGAGAGATATGAATAGGAAATATTTGACATTCTGCCAAAAAAGTAAACGGGAATAATGAAAGAAGACAGATATAGATAGCGCTTCTCTTCGTTCTAGGATTTGTTTGTGTATGATGGAACAGTAGAAATCCAGCCAGGCAAATTAATATCTTTTAAATAAGGGACTCTGAGTTGAAGAGGCAACCAGCTGCCTTGAGCATGCCTTTTAACAAATGTTCTGTCAAAAAAGGCGTCCGCTACATTTCATAATCCTTTCCGAATACATTATATAACATATTTCAGTTAACCATTTTCCTTTAAAAGTCATGAATGTATGACATATTTTAAATCATCAAAAAAATTTATTGTTGAGGAATTTTCCCCTGTTGCTCTTCCTGTGATATACTTGCAGTAGTTGGTTTAAAGGCAAGAATTAAAATAAAAAATAATATTATCAAAAAACATGCATTTTATTGAGAAACAGAATAAAGGGAATTGTCATTTTCTCCTTAATTATATATTAGCTTATTTATTTTGCGTTCGCGAATGCATTTCATGATAACACTTTGACTAAATTCAAAATATCCCTGATATTCGTTTATAATATTGGCTACAAAAAATAATGTTTATGAAATATTTCAAAAGAAATTATTTTTATAATTGTAGTCTTCATGATTTTCATAAGTATTATATTTAATTTTATGTGATATTTGAAATAATCAATCGTGCCTTCTTTTGCTATATATGCATTTGCAAAATAATACATTGGATTTTTATACAGGTATTGGTTAAAGCATTTTTCCTTTCGCCAGAAAATAACTTATATGATAAATAAGGCCGATTTCCAACCTAAAATTGTCTAGGGATGTATGTCTCTGAGTAAACACAACCATAGTAAAACGGAATTGGGTAAAGTCTTATTAATGAAACCTAAAGTTCTTGAAGCCATACTCTGAAAAAAATGAAAAAAAAATTATAGACCAAAACATAGACACAGGCGAGACAAAATTTAAAAAAATGAAAATCACCTACAAGAAAAATGGAGGAATTTCAGTAGTATTTCTGGATGATTCCGAAGTAGAAATATTGCAAAAGGAAATTGAAAAAGGCCCAGAAATTTTACAACAAGCGACATATAATAAATTAGAAAAAGAAATATATTCCCAAGTTATATATGTATCGTAAAATATAACTTACGACGTTAGCAAAGAAATTACAAAAAGAATAACTACATATGGCTTAAAGTGTAAAAATGAAAGTCTGAAAAACGAATATGAAGAATCTGTTTTAAGTAAATTTTTCAGTAAAAATTCGAAAAGGAAAAATCAATTGTATTTTCACTTCAGACTGTGAGATTTATCACAAACTGTCAAATAAAGATGACATTTATTAAAGGTTATTATGGGTACCTTTACGTGCTGACACATTTATCAATGTATGTGGTAAAAATGGCCATTTGTGCCATACTACCATATGTTGTTCTGAAACAACAGACAAGAACAGAAAATATCATTTATTCCACTGCGGAATTATAAAATGATTGACTTTCTGACTTTGAGACAGACATTGTAAAATGTATAAATTTTGAAAGTGTCAAATTACAAAATGTATAAATTGTTCAGGAAAACCGCTAAATTTAAAATTAATTTCAAGACATGTCGTTCAGTCGGGGAAAATAGGCAATATTTATGACCTTTAAAAACCATTTAAGTAAGACCATCAACTATGATATGATCAGTTTTAGGGAGCCTTCTATAAATTGAAAGAGCTATATAATCGCACTTTATACAGTTCTGCACGTCTGTTTGTTTTTTTGCATCCGAGAACCATATAAGCATTGTGGGAAACCGTTCGCTTTTGATCGGTTCTCAAATCCTAATGTTCCTATTCTCAAATCCTTTCATATTATTTTGAATTATATATGTAGTATGGGAGCCTAGGTCCCGTGTGTAGTGATACGAAGTCAGAAGAAAGACAATTTTGGTATTTTAGGAATTTAATGATGACGACACAAACAGTTAAGACGGTACAAACATTTAAATAGAAAAAGATATAAGCGAAAGAATTAGGAGGGCGGCCACTGCCCTGTAAATCAAGTCATGTCAAATCATCGTAGGCAGTTTTGGCGTTGCGTTCCGTCGTTCGCCATCGCACAACAATGTCTGTCGCTAGCAAGAGCAAGATCATGTGACGTGACGTCAGCTGGTAGAGAGAAAGTGGACGATTGCCTCTTGGCGGGATACTACATAGATTTAATATTTCTTATTACTGCTATTCGAAAAGTTTTGTCGTTGTTGAAATTCCTTTTCCACACATAATTCTATGTTTAATGCTTGTTTATGTGCAAACTATAATATTGATGGGCAAATATTTGAACTTGATTCCTTTAGCTTAAATAATAAATTTGGTTTACTCATCTGAATCTCGAATTTTCGAAACGATCATGTGTATACTATAGGTAGAGGAATTTCATATCTTGTTTCTTATATGATTTATTTTTTTGCAATGATATTGATTTGAGGAACACCTTCATTCCGGTAATAGGATGCGATGCCCAAGCTTACCTTAATTTCGATTCCCCCTCTTTAAATCGATAAATGTTTGGAAAACTTTATTCACTATATCCATCAATAACCGCAGATGCGCATATATGCGTCTGAATAGTTACTGCTTGAACACAGTGATTATTACATCAAAGCCAGGTATGAGGAATAATAATTTTTTAAAAAATCAAATAGATATGCGTTAATAATGTATTTTAACCCTCTAAGAGGCGGTCCGGGCGGTCAAAAAATTTCCCCTTAATAGTGATGAAGGCCGGTCTGAGGCGGTTGGCTTCATTTTAGTGGAGTTGAGGTTCTGATATCACTTCGGAGATAATCACGGTAGGGGGTCCAATTATCCTTGCCTACCACAGCCCATTTCCGGGTGCCTTAAGGAAAGATTATAGCAGGGGTTAGGGTGGCGTGGAAAATGACCACCCAGATTGGAATAGTTACATTCATGTTGTTCCCTCCCAAAAAGTCCCGGTTTGAAAGGAGCTAGAAGAAAGGAAGTCGTCTCGGAATTGAATAGTTAAGATAAATCGTCATTTATTTTCCAATACACGTATTCTCATTTAAAAATGGGCATCATTTTAAAACATTATCTTGCTTCTTGAGAAACAATATTTTATTTTATTGCATCTTACAATACATAAAATTCTGCATTATGAGTTTCATTTATTTTTAGCCATCTGAGAATATTATCGCGTTATTTAGGTTGTTTCTGTTGAAAAAGAAGACTTCAACAAGAATGCACGTTTAGAACTGCTCACTAAGGGGCATTACGCTTATTTATGCTTTCATATTTTTATTGCTGAATATCAGTTGTTCCCCTTTCGTAAACAAAGAACCTTTCAATATCCCTAATGCATTATGGACAAAATCGCGGAACATTAGCCACAGATGTGCGCCTATGTGGGTTGTAAAAGCCGTAAACCTGATGAGGGTAAAATGTCATTTTCCTTCGGTTCGCAGGATAGTTTTGTTTCCTTACTTTCTCAATTTTTTATTGTTGTCAGAGCTTTTAGATTTCATGCTATCCATTTAGCACGCCTGTTTCACACATATTCTAAAGGAAAATATAAAGAAATAATAGAGTAAATTGGATTTACTCAAATTAAGAACAACTTTAAGTTAAAAGCACAGCAAGCACAACGAGAAGCTGGCCTGTATGAGGGATGATTTTTTATTTATAACGTGTATTTTAAAAATGCAAAATTGCTCTTTACCTAAATATTAAATTTAAATGCTATTCAAGAAATGCTTTGGAATTTTTATAAGTACAATTTTTGTCACCTTTGCAAATATTATAAACTAAACCTTGTAGAAAAAAAATAAGTCATAATTTTAAGTTTGAATAATTTGACCAGCATTAAGCATTATATAATGCGCAAAATTTTTCTTAAATGATAAGATATAAAAGCGAGTATGATAAAAATGCCTAAAAGATAATTTAATATCTATACAATGATTTCATTGTAGACGGTAAACTTTGCAAGAGATAAAATGTACTTCGATCATGCTAACGATTTTTTTATATGAAATCGCACTCACAATGCTTAAAGCCTTAAATATAGAATCCATGCTCATTATAATCTTAAGATTAACCCTTCTTTTATGGTTTCGTTTTTTATAAGAAGTTTCGAGATTATTAAAAAATTTTCTTCGCATTCTTATTGTCTATCTATCGAAAGTCTATATAGGTTGGTTTACTTTATTCCATGTCTTCATGCATCACCCATAGAAGCGGAATTCTCAGTACTTTTTTTTTCCGAGTTAAAAAATATTTCCTTCCTGATTTGTTTCAGAACGATTTCTATTCGGAATTCCAAAATTAACCAGGAGTTGTAAAAAGCGAAGTCTAAATATAAAATAATCGAAGTTTCGATGATATGGGATAAAATAGCTAACAAAAAAAATTAATAAAAGTAAAAATGTCTCTTTTATTGCATAAAAGAAAATAATTTTTCTAAATTAATTACTCGTTTCATGATATACTTCAACTAATAATTCATTAACTAAATAATCGTAATATATATTTCTAAAATAATTCAGTAATTTAATATAGTAATATAGAATTATATTTTCGAAATAATCTTTTCAAAGCCAAAACTGAATGCCGGCCATATCAAAGGCTATGGAATAAAAATTAATTTAATTATATATTACTGTAATAAGCTACACGAAATGGAACATACATCCAAATCGATAGCATATCAGAAGTATATTACAGACCTCTTATAGACGATGAAAAGAATCAAGAAATTAATATAAGGTTTTAAAATATATATTTAGATTATTTTCTGAAATATGTCACCAGAAATCAAAGAAGCAGGACAATCGGATCACTTGATCTCTGATTGGTTTAAATAAATTTATTTGCATAATCACATATTGGATTAATACCTTACTGATATTATAAAAATATTGCTTTGAGAAATCATGCGGCCTTGAATAGATCCATTAATATTTGATTACCTACGTTTATATATATTACGTATTAAATATTGGCTTTGGGAAATAAGCTTGCACAGATCCTTAGTTTGATTCTTCGTTTATTTGTATTAATATACGAAATAATGTATTTGTCCATAAATATTTGATTACCTTACGTATTATATTATTATTATTTTTTAAAATATTGGCTTTGGAAAATAATGTAGCTGAAATGTTATCCATTGATAGCTTTGGTTTCTCGTGAAGAAAGTGTTGTATTCTTGAAGTTCATGCTCAGAGACTATTCTTCCTTAGATAAATCCATATATAAATGAGATATTATCATGCAAGAATTTATTCCAACAGGATGACCGTAAAGGCGTAAATAATCACTATTAATACCTCTCTCTGTATTTCTAAAATAATTCCTGTGCTTCATGGTTTAACAACAATTTTACGATTTCAACAGTGTTTTCTCAATATGGGTTGGAAGTGAGAATTACAACTTTAAAGGTATGTTAGAGACCTGAATTGCAAGTTCTTGAAGGCCAGGAACTTCTCCCGAATATCTAAATTTTACACGTAGGTTGAATAAATGCTTCTAGAACTGTATGGATCTTCTGCCATAATTTATTTACAAAATTTCCATTTCAAATTATAGATAAATTTGTTTGGTTTGTTTGTTTTATTTATAAATTTGGTTGTATTCAATTAGTTTGTTTTCAATTCAAAAAAATTTATTCTTTCATAATTTGCAATGGTGAGGATATCAAGAATAACTTTTCGGCCTTTATTAATTTTTTAAATTGTGCTTTCATAGAATTGATTCGTTGTTATTTTTTAAAATATTTCCAAATCTTCGACCTAAATGTGTTATTCTAAAAAAAAGACTCTGAGTTGAAGAGGCCAGCTGGTGCCTTGAGCATGCCTTTTAACAAATGTTCTGTCAAAAAAGGCGTCCGCTACATTTCATAATCCTTTCCGAATATATTATATAACATATTTAGTTAACCATTTTTCTTCAAAAGTCATGAATATGTATGATATATTTTAAATCGTCAAATTTATTGTTCAGGGAATTTCTCCCTGTTGCTCTTCCTGTGATATCTTCATAGTTGGTTTTAAAGGCAAGAATTAAAATAAAAATAAGATTATCAAAAAACATGCATTTTATTGAGAAACAGAATAAGGAATTTGTCATTTTCTTCTTCTTAATTATTTATTAGTTTTTTTATTCTACTTATTCGCGAATGCTTCAGATAACACTTTGACTAAATTCAAATACCTGTAGATTATTATAATATTTACTACAACTATCTTATAATATTTACTACAAAAATAATTTCATAAAATATTTAAAAAGAAATTATTTATAATTTTAATCTTCATGATTTTCATAACTGTTATATTTAATTTAATGTGATATTTGAAATATTTAATTATGCTTTCTTTTGCTATATATGCACTTGCAAATAATACATTAGATTTTTATACAGGTATTGGTTAAAGCATTTTCCCGTTCGCCAGAAAATATATTTGATAAATGAGAAATTCAATCTAAAATGGTCTAGAGATATATGTCTCTGAGTAAACACAACCATTGTAAAACAGAATTGGAAAGTCTTATTAATGAAACCTAAAATTCTTGAAGCCAGACTCGAAAAAAAAGAAAAACTTATAGAACAAAGCATAAACACAGGCGAGACAAATATAAAAAAATTTGAAAATCACCGACAAGAAAAATGGAGGAATTGCAGTAGAATTTCTGGATGATTCAAAAGAAATATGCAAAAAGAAATTGAAAAATGCCCAGAAATTCTACAAGCACCGGCATATAATAAATTAGAAAAAAGAAATATATTCCCAAGTTATATATATCATAAATTATAACTTATGACGATAGCAAAGAAATTACAAAAAGAAGAACTACATATGGTTGGCCTAATGTGTATAAATGAAAGCCGATAAAACGAATATGAAGAATCTATTTTAAATAAATTTTTTCAGTGAAATATCGAAAAGAAAAAAATCAATTGTATTTTCATTTCAGACTATGAGATTTATCGCAAACATCAATTAAAGATGAATATTAAAGGTTAGTTTGGGTACATTTACACGTACAAAAATCATTTTCCAACTCTATCAAAAATTTATTTTCTTTCATAATTTGCAATCGTGATGATGATACAAGAATAACTTTTCGGACTTATTATTTTTTAAAATTGTGCTCATAGAGAATTGGGTGTTATTAGTAATTTTAAAAATATTTCAATTTCTTAGACCTAAATGTGATATTTAATCTTGGTTTTAAATTCTGCAAATGAATTATATTTTTATATATCAGTCATCTTTCAGTTAGAATTATGAATTCAAACTTGGTTAATAAGTTGTAAATACTTATTAACATAGAATTAAAAATTCAAAGATATAGGCATAATTTCACATTTCATGCGATAATGATCCAAAGAGTAGTTAAATGTTGAAATACTTGCTGTTGAGGCTAAACTTCTTTTTTCTCCTATTAAAAATAATAAATCATGATCTTGTCATACTTCGAAAAGAGTCCATCAGACAAAAAGCAAGCTGATTGCTGTAAGGGCTAACTTCTGAAAAATTGATTGCTATCAGTCGGGACAGCTTTCTGAAACTGGAAGTGAAATTAGGTATGAAAGATAGACTTATCCAACTCCCACCCAGTGTGCACTGAAGACATGCGAAATTTTGTAGGATAAAAAATATTGGGTTAGGAAGGAAAGAGTCTTAGAATCATCCAACAGAAAAAAAGATACATATGACACCAAAATCCTTAAGAAGAAAAAAATAAAGACCGTTTATATGCAATATATGAAGTAACTTGTTTCAACGAAAACAATAGTTTACTTTATGCTCTAAAAAAATTTTTTCTTTACGGTGCCGAAGCAAAATTCTTTATTTTTATTTTATCGCATTGAAACCCGTCATTTACTCCGAGTCTTCTTTTCAGAAATCGTGTGATGGAGAGGAAAAGGTAAATTAATAAAATCTGTGAGGTGCCTGCTATATATGTGATTTATAAACCACCCCAAAATTAATGGGTTAATCAGAAAAGTAGAGTAAGGGTAATCTATATCATAGTAAATGTGAAACAGAGAGCTGAGATAAAATGCTATCAGCAGGCAGCGATGTGACAATATAATACATAGCAAGAATATGAGCTTTGTTATAAAACAATACTAGACATACTAGTATCTCGTCAAGTATTTGTTTTTCATAGAAAATGAATAATGTAGTTGTGATGCGATTATCTTGCAAATACATGACCACAATTAGGTAGCTTTAGGGAAAAATGATTACATAAAATCATCCCGAAGTCAGAACAATATCCGCGTTTAGTTCGAAGATATTTCTTTCATCTTAGTTATCTCCCAAAAAATTATTTTAAAATATTAAATGTCATGTAACTTGTAAATCACTGGAAAGATACTGATATTTTCATTTAAGGAAAGGATCGTAAATATATACTACACAGAAATAAGTAAAAAAAAATTGCAATTGCATAAAACTAAGATAAATTGAATATAAAATTAATATCTAACAATAGAAAAAAATTTTCATATGTGCTCCTTAATTTTTTTATAACTTGTAAATAATTGCAAAATACATGTACCAATTTTATTGCAAAATAATAAGAATTTAGTATATTGTATCCTTTTCTACATTTTAAATCTTAAAGTTATGAGCTTTCGGAATCCTTTTCTATATTTTAAATCTTATGAGGTATGATCTGGAATTTTGATATGCTACTCATAATGGTTCCGGAATCGATTGAATTGATCAGTATATGCTAATCGATTTACTGATTCTATGAGATAAATGGAAACAAGATATTTGATGTATAAACATTTAGTTCCCTACAAATAAATATAATATCACTTTAGAGCGTATAAGTAAATCCAGAAAATTCATACCTAATTCAGTTATTTTTCCTTTGTCAGCTCTCAGGAAAACGTATTTCTACCCTGCACTATTTCAAATATTATAAACATTAAGACAGTCGATCCAGATATTCATCTTCATAAAATTTCTCTTTATTTCATTCCAATTTGTTTTCTTCTGTTTAATAAAAATTTTTTTAACAACTATCGTTTTGTTGCTATCATTCTACGTAAAAGTCAAATTCCAAATAAAGAAATGTAATACAGTGGAAACCTGTGCATAACAATAATACTGTTTGTAACGATAAATCTACCTTAGCTGATATTTTCTTGGTGCCAAATCAACCTCCTGAAAATCGCCAAGTGAGTCAATTGGCCTATTTGTTACATGCATTTTGGTGTTTTGTGACGGCTCCCTGCCCTACCCTGAGGAACTGTAAGGTATTATTTCCCTATACTTCGCTATGTGGATGAACGAATGAATGTGGCTGAAAACGATGAATTTGAGTTAATGCGATTGTAGTTATAAAATCTAGGATTTCTGATACATTTTTTAGAACGATGGTGACATATTATGAAAAAAAGAAGAACCAATTTAAAGTAAAGTAACTACCGCTGTTATATTTCTAAAATTTATATGAAAATTGTATGTTTAGGGGTTTGCATTTGTAACAAATCGGTAGGACTTCTGACGTGATCTTTAATTCAGAAGAAACTTTTTTTTCACAAAAATGCAGCATTCAAAATTAATCCGCTTTGCTTCATCACAGCGACGGTTCTCTCTCTAATAGCACCAAAATCTCAACCATCAGATATGATCGAACTGCCTCATCACAAGCAATGGTTCACTCTCTAATAGCACCAAAATCTCAACCATCAGATATCATCGAACTGCCCTTACTCACGCCAGGAATGTTCACTCTAATAGCACCAAAATCTCAACCATCAGACACCATCGAGCTGCCCGTTTTATCACAGCGACGGTTCTCTAATAGCGCCAAAAATTTCAACCATCAGATATCATCGAGCTGCCTCATCACAGCGATGGTCCTCTAATTTCGCCAAAATCTCAACCACGATATCATCGAGCTGCCCATCACAGCGACGGTCTTCTCTACAGCACCAAAATCTCAAACCATCAGATATCATCGAGCTGCCTTTACCACAGCGACGGCTCCCTTTCCCCTCTCTAACAGCACCAGAATCTTCAACCGCTATCATCAGATACCATCGGAGCTGCCTATCGCCGCTACCGGAAAATTAGTTGATACACTTAATTAGGGCTCTGTTGGCGCCAACTAATCAGCAATATGTCCCACCTTATCGCGGATCTACTGGCCAAAGTCGTCTAGGCTATTCACGCGTTATAACACCTACAATCACTGTTCCGTTTCCCCCATTTCTCATCGTCCGTTTGTTCGTCTGCCTGATTGATGCTATAAAGAAAGAGCAGATAGAGAGATACCTCAAACTACGCCTGGCGGTTGTAAATTATAAGATGACATCATTTGTCGCGTAGTCCCTTGGTATCGATGAGAAAGAAATCAAACATACCGTTTGGGAATTTCTTTCTTTTCGGATCGCAGATCTTGAGCGAAGGTACTGCAATTATGGAGGATCTGTGGGGCATAGTTATTGGTAACGCGAAACATGCACAATACCTCTGAGGTCATCTAGATAATAATCAGGGTTAAAGTCACAATGTTCCATTGCCATTATTCTTTTGTTTCTTGAAGGTTTAGATTTTGTCATAGGCCATCAACCATTATAATACCTGGGAAATTATTAATATTAATTCTACGGCTGCGGGTTTCTGACAGCACAAGGATTAACACTTGAATACCTCACTATCAATGGATGTCTTTTAGTAAGAATTTCTTAAAAAAGATTATTTTAGTCAGTTTATCGAAACTTTGGTTTATATTTCTTTTGTATATGTTGTTTGTTTTGTTATTTCATTAAATTCAGAAGTATATTTCAAAATATTTTATTTTACTGAAAAAAATTTATGTTCGGTAACCTTCCAAATTTCTCTCCGCCTTGGGATTCTTTTTAAATAACTGGTCAATGCACGCAAAGATGATGGTTTTCAATGTATTAACGAAGTACTGGTCCCTATATGAGCACAAGATAATTTATTTGTATCTCTACGCATTGCTACGATATTCTGAATGCCACAATGTCAAGATATCGTATGAATATTGTAGAAAACTTGTGCTGATAGGCATGCTTTCTAACCTTATTAGTAATGTACCATTTACTTGTATAGGAAACATCACATTTGATTAATGCCACATATTAGAAGAAGAAAAAGAAAAGCTTGACAAATTCGGAGTTTTGAAAATTTTAAATTTAAACAATTCTCCTATACATTTTAAATTTCGTTCTGTTCACAGTCTAATGTGGGAAAAACTTATAATAATAGACAGATAAACACATTCCATTTCTGCAAATCTGTAACTTTTGTAGAAGGAAAAAAGCACTTACATAATGCAGTTTCTTAGAAAAAAGGTACTAGCAATATGCAGTGTAATTTATATATTACTTTTTTCTATTCAGAAAAGATTAGATAAATAAGAGCAAATTCTATATGTATAGAAAATTACGCACTACAAACAGAGTCATGATTCAATTTACTTGACAACTGAAAGAAAACCCCTTCTTGTTTCACAAAAAGAACTACACGTGTTGATACAAGAAAACGTCGAGCTTAAGATTTAACATTTGAAGAGATTTCCCAGAGAATTTGCTGTTTCAGCAGATTTCTTAAATCGATAAAGTAAACTTTTGAACTTGTTTATTCCCAATTCAATGAAGCGTTAAAATGAAAATTCATGACTTAGTTGAATACCAATGAAAATTTAACAGTTTTTATTCGAAACGCTTAACTTACGTTTTAACACAATTTTTTAGCTACATTCATTTAAATTATTCCTCAGATTCATATTTCGTTAAACTGATGCAGTTATGCAATTGGATTAATTCATGCTCACATGAAACTGTAATATGACCCTGCCGTTTCAAATTTTGTGGCTATTGCGCATAATGCAAAGACTTCTCGTAAAATTAAAGGCAACTCTATTACTTTTTGAAATAACTGTTTTTTTTTCTTCACATTTTTTCAGTAATTTAGTTCTAACTTATATTAGAACTTAAACGAAGTTTTGGTTTTTTTAAATTTTTTTTAACTTATAATAATTAATTTATTTAATAATTTAATATTTTTTAATAATTAATTCTAATTAATTAGAATAATTAAGTAATTTATTTAATACCATTTTCTGTTTTCATTGAATAATTCGGCTTTGTTTCCGTTACTAAAGACTAAATAAATAGTAATAATGTTTCGCATAATTTAAATAACATATAATTATTTTTACGAAAAATTATACCCTCATATTTCTTTTTATCTTAATACCCTATGTTGAATAAACTTTATGTCTGTTTAGAAAAGCGCAACACCGTCCGGCATGGTTAAAAAATCATTCTTTTCATATTTTCACAGTTAATTATAGTAACTTAGAATTAAGAAAATAGGGAATCTGATGAAAAATATCATCGAAACTTCATCTTTCGGATTAAAACAGTCAAATTTCAAAACACTACCATGTTTTATCTACTTTAAATTATTACGAAAACGTAAATAAAGCATTGTGATGATAGAAAACACGTGATGTTGCAGAGTGTATGCCGTGTAATTGATTTGTCACATGACAGTGACGCTTGAATCCACTGGGAACAAATTACAAGATATAAGTTTCTAGATAGTGTACTTACAAATTGTGAACTAACACTCCAACGCTGCGGTTTTCCAAGTTTCTTTACCACATTCTTTTCACCCCGTGGCGAATTCGATCGGAATCAGCTGTATTTTCTCGTAATATGCTAAGAACGCCAATTTACTGTTTGTAGAAGCAAATCTGACACCACAAAGTGGAACTTGAACCTCGGATTTCGTGCCTCGTCCGGATGGTGAAGGTTCAAAATATATGAATCCTGCTTTCAAAGTCACGGGTGAATTTTTTATCGTTACATCGTGGATTTTTATTTTGCTTCTATCAGTGTTAATTGAATCAATAATCTCCTTATGATCGCAAGAAATTCACACCTTCAAACCACTTCTCAAAAGCAGCGCACAAAACACAATATATTCTCGAGTAAGTTATTTCTTCTAATTAGGGCCCACATACCGCTTACGTTTCATAATACGACTGACAAATAAAGTTTAAAAAGGCTGTATCTTATTTTTTGATGTTGCCAGGGTTCCTCTCCGTTTTGTCATAGTATGACAATGAACTCCCCTTGTCTATCGAAAACGTATTTGAATTTGTGGGTTTTTTTTTTGTATTTGCAATGCTCGTACAAACTAAATGGTTGAATTCCTCTTGTCCATACCTTATCTCTTCTACCATTAGCTAAAGGCGCAAGCAAATTCACATCATTAAGAGTAAATTAGCATTCAGGCTCTTTATATCGTAATAGCGTAGAGAGTGCGTGTTGCGGAAGGGGACAAATTTATTTTTTTATACGATTAATTGACTACATACAGTGACGTCCGCATTACTTGTATATAACAGTGACTCAGAAGCTATTGGTAAAATACGTGGCGGAAGGTTTTTCATCATTAGTCAAGCTGTTAGGTGCCATTGATTTACCACCACATCGGATTTCACCCCGAAGGATTGTTTTTTCATGACAACACATGAAAGTTATTTTTCATAGCTGAAGACAGCTTATAATTAAAGATTTTACAGTATCCATTAAAATAAAATAACATAAAACGCAACAATAATAACATAAAAAATTAGCCGGTTTCCTCTAGACAGAAACAGTCAACAATTCGAACACTTCCTAATCTTGTAAAAATTCTGCATCTGTGTAAATTCATTTCTGTTCTGAAATTACACAATTATAACGTTAATATAATATTTATTTTCGTAGTGCATATTACATATTTTGGGAAACATGAGGATAAGTAAAATTTTTGTTGGAAAAAAATTTAAATATTTTTGTATTATTAATTAATTAAAAATTTAAAATGATCTACTGTTATGAATGTCGATTTATAAAATATTTTTCCTTTTAAAAGTGACTTATATTCTCTATACATTATTAGTAAAATCCTTGAATATTAAATTTTCTGTAATTAGCCTGAAAATAAAGAAATTGCTTCAGATAGTTTAAAAGTAAAATTATTGCTTTTATTATTATTTCAGGCAAGATTGGAATTGTTCAAGCATTCGAGTAAGAAAGATAAAAATCGAGAAATATAGAAGCATTTTTTCCAAAATAATATATATTCATTTGAGATTATTTCATTTTTAATCAAATTCATATTTAATATTAAATCCTTTTTTAATCTTATTTTAATTACTTATGCAAAAAATTACTTAAAACTTTAACACCAAATTAAATCAACGGTAAATTTAAAGATTATTACATTTATTCCGTTAATATATATCTAATGTCAATGAAAATTCCAAGAAGATAAATTTACTTTGATGGAAAAAATAAGGATGCTTGCTAATTAATTTTAGAACCAATTATTTCCAAGTTTTCCAAAACTTCATTCTTAATCAAAACACCTGAGGCTAATACGAACTGTTTTATTTTTCAGGACTCAGGACGATAGAATTCTCATAATCAGATGGGTCTATTCATCTAAAAAAAATTTGTTTAAATTAATACCATTTGTAATCTCTGGAGCAAGTATTTACGTTTCGATTTAAACTATAAAGTGTTAACCTAAATTTCTTAACTATCCGTACATGTGCAATGAAATAAAATTATATACCAATTAATAAATAAAAATGAATAAAAATTATGTTAGATTGCTTATACAAAAATTATAAATCTAATTTCCGAAATTAATATCTGAAATGGTAATGCTAATTCTTCTTAACTACCTAACATTTATTAACTTATCATTATGATAGGTATTATGCAATGTCTTTTCTTTTAAATTTTTTCAATGAGATTTTCAAAGAGAAGAGATATTTAAAAAAGTTAAAATTTCAAAATCCGTTAAGTTTAACACACTTGAAGTCTCATTGAAAATCTGAATTTCCGTGAAAAAATTTAATAATTATTTATAAGCCGTACATTTGAAACTTTAATAATTTTAGATATAGAAAAAATAGGAAAAGTGAAGTAAACATAATTGAAAGAATAAATTTTGGATGAGATTGTCAAATTAATGAATACAATAATAAGGATACGGTTTAAACAAATTATAAAATAAGCAAAGAATATATATTTTAAAATTATGCGTGAGTCATTTCACGTTTACTTACTTAAAAAATAATTATTTTGAATTAAATTTAAATTCTGATTGAGGAAAATTTAAAAAAAATGTGTGTCAATTTTTAAGGCATATTTTAATGAATTATTCAGAAATGATCTTTTTATTTGAAAAAATATCAGTATTTTCTTATTATATCCACATTATTTAATTTGCTATCTGATTTGGAAATGCCTCTCTAGGAGGGCAATAAAAATGACTAGTTATTTCTAATATTTAATTTTAGGAGGTTTCAACACTGATAAATTTTAAGATATTATTATATTGTTTTGACAAAGATGGCTTATTGATTCAATGAATTAATAACTTTTTTTGCTTAAAAACTAGTTCATGTTTTCATTTTTTCTGTTACTTAGAAATAACACGGCTTATGTAAGAAAAATTATGAAAAAACGAAAAGAGTTTTACTTTGCAAAAAATGAAAACATTAATTTGAAAATAAAAAATTCATCCAGAGTTCAAAAATATAGCTGAGACAAAATTTTAAGAAACCTCATCAGAACTGGAATTCTCGACTTTTAGGAAGGTTCCAAATATAAGGGCTGAAATTCAAAGTCTTAAAAGAAAGATTTCCTTGCTATTTTGCTTTTAGCCGTCTTCGGACAAGCTCATAATGAAAAATAAAAGATGCTCTAATCCATCTCCACCAACCACTTGCTCAGCACTCTTCTGTCTTTCGGCAGATGCATTTGAGACTAATGACCCCCAAGCGTGGATTGAGGGCAGATATGAATAGGAAATATTTGATGTCTTGCCAAAAAAGCAAACGAAATTATAGATACTGATAAATATAGATAGAGTTTCTCTTCGACCAAGAATTAAGTTTGCATGTGATGAAACTGTGGATACCCAGTATGGCATATTAATCTCGTTCAAGAAAGGGACTGCAGATGTAACCGTCTGCTTCCATAAAGATACTTTGTAATAAATGTTCTTTCAGAAATGGTGTCTCATAGAATCCATCATCTTTTCTTAGTACCGCTTATAAGAAAGGGACACTGATATCGTAGTAAACAATTTTCTCTTAAAATGATTAAATATATAAAAAAATAACTTGATTTCCGATGCCGTTTTCTATACCTAATCAAACTTTGTGTTCATAGTATTTTGTTAAAAGACATTGATTGAATTGTGAAAAATCAGAGCACTGAATTTAGTGCTATGTAAAAAAGTCTTGGCGATTTCCTGTGAGAGAAATCATAATTTTGTCTCTTTACGATATATATTTTGAACACTTTTCAACTAGTTAGAAATAAAACGAAAATGAATTTCACTTGTTATATTGCTATTGAAGAATTTGTACATGTATAGGCATTCGTTGAGGACATACTACTTCTTTACAGAAGTTGGATATAGGTATACTAAAATAACTCAATATAAGCTAAAATATTCATCAAAGAAGCTTAGCAAAGTTATTCACTTCTTTATGAATATAATCGAATAAAAATCAATAAAGCATTAAATAATGTTTAAATTTATATGAAAAATTTATATTTAAGTTCTTACATTTAGAATTTTCCACCATACACATATTTTTGTCTAATAAAGTATCGTTCAAATCGGAATGTCATTATTATGCCGATTACTATTCAATCAGAAACTAAGTATGAGCTACTTTGAAAGTTTATCCCTATCTATTCTCAAAGACTTTAAGTGTCAACATATATTAAATGTTATCATGCTGTTTCACCAAATGATGCTTTCAGAAAAGATGCCAGTGATCAAGAATGCACTATTAAATCTGCTTATTAATATCCCTTTTAGTTCTGAATTCCATGCATTTTAGAGTAAAAGCAAGCATAATTTTTTACAATATTTTACTTACATTTTGCAGGAATTAATAAAGGTTAGTAAAATTAATTTTATATAGGTGCAGCACTATTATGTTATATTATTTGGAGAAGAACCTAATTAAAAAGATTCAAAACATTTTTTGCCAAAATACTTTCTTAATTATTACTGTTTTATGAAATATTACTGGAAGTGCTGTGTTGGAAAGTTTTATGCTTTAAAATTCCTTCTTATCATGAAAAACATAAAATCCCAATAATGCATACAAATTGAGTAAACTTAAAAAAATAATTATTATTTGTTTTGAAATAGTAAGCAAAAAAAGTTATTATTTGTTTCTGAAATATTAAGCATGATTTAAAATGAGAAAATGTAACGAACTGTTGAAGGATTAAGGTCTATAAATTCTGATAAGCAAAATAATAGAAATTTCAGTGTACTTCAGTTTCAAACTAAATTTTTGTGCAAATGTGCAAGATATTAAATAAAACTCAGTATTATAAATGGCATGAGATTTGAATTTAAATGGAAATCTGACATACCCATAAAGCTTGAAATGTTTAAAATCAAAAATTATGTTGCATTGTATTCTCAAGAATATCCCTTTATTCGATATTTTCCCTTATTTAAATATGTTTATTTTAAGAAAGTTTTGTTCTCAGGCATCCTATGAATTCCTTCTAAACCGTAAGAAAACCGATAAAATAAACATGGTATCATCATTACAAACCAAAACATTTGTTTTTCGAATTGAGGCCCATTCTGCTTCACGATTTAAAAGTTTAAAATATCCTGTTTGAATAACTGAAACGTACAAATGGGCCATTATAGTAGATAACAAAATACTGTGCCATTGTGTTCAGAATCAAAATCATACAATCAACATATATTTAATCATTATTTGTAACAAACAGTTATTGTTTAAAATTTAGAAACATGCTATTAATCTGAAAACTATATCGATGCGATATTATTCATTATAATTTTAATAATCTTAAATATTTCTTTCAATGTGATACCATGTCTTATTAAAGTTAAAGTATCGAGTTAATATAAATAGATACTAAAGCTACAACTTTCGTGAAGAGAGCCTAAACACTTAATTCCAACCCATAGATCATTCCAATCCAAAATACTATTTTATATATCGTAAAAATATTTTTAAATTTAGTCCTATCTTGAAAAGAGTTAATCTGCGTAACACAACCTAGAAGAGGCGTAAGCGGTCAATTTATTGGCCTACTAATTACCCCTTTTTTGTTAGCCAGGTCATTTTAGTCCTTTTTGATTATATAAATTCTTTCATAGTTCTGAATTCTTAATGATTGATTTGAAGCGATTTGTTTTCATTACTCCAGAAAATGATAAGAAACGTATTAGCATTGCTGAAGGGACGAAATAATAAATAAGCTCTAAATAATGACAGAAACTCTGATAAATGTAAAATAAATGCATTAATATGAACTAGTGTGGGGAGAACTTAAATTACATTATGTAATAGAATACATTTCTTTAATTCTGGTAATTTGCATAAGAGCTCCGAAAGTTTGAAACGTGTTGGTTTTTGTTGGGATTCATTTTATTACTGTATTTTTTGCAGATTCCCCTAAAAATAATCACAGATGATTCTCCAATAACTGGTGGCAGAATCCTGATTTTTTGAACGCATTCTCGTGGATTTCTGAGCAAAAACCTTCCGTAACCTTTTATGTCACGGTGTTGCATATCTGCAACAAACCCAAAAGGAGATGTATTTCCTACAGTAAGCTCTTCAAGTCGATTTCAATGGTTGTTGCATTACTGCCACATTGCAGTTAACACAATATGCTCATATATTCCCCAACAGATGGTGATACAGAGGTGGTTTTTAAAAACGAAGTTTCAGTTGATACTTAAACATTTTCACGAGGTTGCTCCTGAAACTTCTGGAGAATATAGTGAAGTTGAAAAGAATGGGCACATTCATTTATGAGAAATGTGGTGAAGGTCTTTGTTAGAACAAAACTATCAACTGTTTCAAACACTGAAATTTTAAATTTTTGATGCCATTTTGCATTATGTTTCAAAAATGAAAAAAATAACTATTTTGTCAATAAATTTTTATTTTAACTTGATAATATTGTTAAATTGTTTTCCCATACTTACAAAGGTGCATTACAACGTCTGAGTCATTTTTATTTTTCAAATTGGAGTTATTGAGACATAAAGGTTTGGTCACGTTAAATCTGTGAGGGTCAATGACGGTTCCTCAGCAACTGGTGTAATTTATTTTTGAAGTAAAATTCGTCCTCGTCGTGTGACAAAGATTCAAAATCTTGAATCACTCTGTAAATATCCGAAGAGTGGTTTGAAATCCTCGAGTTATCGATCATTATTCTACCTTAAAAAAGATTTAGGAATGTCATGAAGAAATTAAATCTATTAATTTGATGGTTGATTGGTAAAACTGTCTTAAAATTGTTACACTAGAACACTGATATTTACGGACAGTTCAATCATAAATTCAGATTTAATAGACAAAAATGCTTCAAAAACTTCTGAAAGCATTTGAAAATTTTGTTTTTAATTTTTGTATTTATAATCTTTACACTTTTTAAATATAATTCAAGGCCATCATTTAAACAGACAATGTTATTATCTAATATAATGCCTACTATATGGAGTCATTATGTAGTAGAAAATGCTTTATCTAATAGATAAACATCCATAATGTAGTTACATCTTAATTCTATTGATAGTTCATAATTTTAAAATGAAATTTCTTCATAAAGAATATATCCTACCACATTCTATTATCTTTGAATTGCCGTCGTATTCTAAATAAGGACGTTCTAAACATCATATGGAGAGTTAAAATAACTCAGAGGAGCTTACATGTCTAATTGCTGTTGTATAGATCCTGATTCCTCAATAATGTGAACAAGAATCCGAAATCATGTCATTGTGGAACTACAAAATGCTAAAATATTGTAATAAAAGAAAATCATTATGAATCTTTAAAGGTGATAGGAAATCTATATCCATAACAGCATCTTTTATATTTGAACATGACGCATTGGCTTAGAGTTTTGAAAAATTAATTTTCTTAATAGTCAAATGTCTCTGGTTTTCTTAGCATTTAGAATTCCAAATATTTTCAACATTTTGCACATTCAAAAGTTATTCTTAACTAGCCGAATGAACCGGCTTTGCACGGCTATCTTGAATACTCAGATATTCCCTGGTGGAGAGAACTGAGGTCACGTGAGGTCTCGGGATCCATATTTTTTCATATGGTCGCCTCTGTTTTTTTACAACAAAAGTTGTCACTTACTTGACCCAACAAACGTTACGAAGTTAAACACCGTATTGCAGAAAAAAGAAAGAAAAATACAAGAAAACGAGTTTTTTCCGGTGTTAATAAATCAAAACACAGAATCTAGCTAAAAAAGCCATAATACCAGCTTCCATTAAATAAATAAAAAAATGCAAGAACACCCGATGCTATTTCTGCTCGATAGATGACAACACATGACAACGAAAGAAAACACTGTAAAATGAAAAAAACAAAAAAAAACGATTTTTTTTTTCCTGTGCTTATAAATCAAAACACGGAAGTTTGCTAAAAGAGAAAAAACACCTTTTATACAAATATACAAACAAGTTTTCGTTAAATAAATAAAAAAAATGCAACACCGGATGTGAAAACTAATAATAGGGGGAAAAAAGAATCCGCCGTGAATGAATTCACCGTGCTGCCAATAGATCGCAGCATGCTGAATTCACACATTTTGACGTTCGTAATGATTATCTTTTTAACTAATTATAATTTCGCGAATTTGAGTGGTCAAAATAGATTCATTGAATTATTTACCATCTTTTGGTACTTTTGTCTCGCTTCTTCATTCAGTGATTCGTGAGAAGATAGCCAGATATAGATAGATATATACATACATACGTTTGTTTACCTTCGGAGTTTAATAGTGTAGATGATTTTACTGGAATCACAGCGATTTAAAGTTTTCTTCCCACATGTTAAGATATAGATATTAATGTTATTACAGAATGTTATTTGTAGTACTTTTGGTAATGCTGTAAATTGAATGTTTACATGCATGAAGATTCCCAATTTAACATATGATGATCAAGAGGCAAGATTTGAATAGCCTCTCTCATTATTCAGCATAATATTAACCCTTCATCACACGTACAGGTTCTTTTTGTCCCCACCCTTTCTCTTTTAAGAAAGTCTAGGAATTTCTAAAAACTTCTACTTGTTAATTAATATGTTTTCAAGAGGGAGCTAGAAGAGAATGATAAGAGCAGCAGGAACCGAACAAACATGTTGTCTCATTTATTAGTGGGGGATAATGGCCATATTGATATGCGTGTGCTAGCGCTTCAGATTCATTTAAATGGCTATGGCTATGGCTATGGCAATGGTCGCGTACGGACGTTAGCAGCAGATATTCGGAGATATTCTCGCAAGTGTTCTTACCGATAGTGAAAATGAAGATAGCTCAGATTCGCGAAAGCTGACAGTTGTCATAAATATAACTAATTTGCACGAAAAAATGTTCTTATACTTTGACATTATTTCATTTTTGCGCAAAGAGCCATTAAACTAAGAAATAAGTGTCTAAAAATTTGGGAGTCAAAAATGACTCCGAGCGTGTGATAATGTTCCGAAAATGAGCGCGTGTGCTGAAAGGTTAAATAAAAATTTGCATTATTAAAACCCATTCTCATGACCAAATCAGATGTTCATCAAAACAATCGAATCTCATTTAAAACTTGAATTCTCTATCGAAAATGGTTGGACGCAGGAAGTAACACACATAAGTTAATTTTTGCCCATAATTACTTGGTTTAATGTAACAGTTAGATAAGCGGTTAGAGAGATAATTACTAGATAAAGAATAAAAACATATAATAAATAAACAAATGAATTAATAAAAAAATATGAAAAATAAAATTTGTTTCATATAGAAACCTAAATCGGCGTTTAAGTTATTTCCTCTTATATTGTATGGAATATAATTTTGTTCGGCCGGTTGAAAGGAAAATATTAGCAGTCGGTTTCATATAGCATGTCTGAAAATTATTTAAAATTGATAAATCTAAAGGGTTATTTTCTCCTCTCTGTTTTCTCATAATTGATTTTCTTATTATAAATTTATGATAATTTTAATTCCTGTTCGTTTCGATCAGCAATTGATGAAAAGCATATCAAATCACGCAGTAAAATATTCAAGTAATAAAATTATTCAAGTCGAATAAATTTATCTGAAACTTATTTTTCTTCTTTGACCATACACACGAGTCGTTAAATTCTCCCTGATCTGACTTTGACGGACACATGTGACAAACTCATCTGTTAGATTAATCACTCAAAAATATTATAGAAAAATATAAAAGAACAATTTTGAATCATGTATTTATCCTGCAAAATATCTCAATCTTCTTTGTAAAACTAAGCCGCTTTCTTTCTCTCTATAAAAAATAAATAAATCGTCGCTTTCGCAGAATGGGAAGTTTCTGCGTTCTACTTAACACAAAATGTTATAAGCTGATTAGTAGCTACCAGCAGTTTTTCAAAAATGAGCTAATCAGTTCTGGATATGACAGCTTCAAGAGAAAGCTGAAAAAATAGCAGATCCATAAAAAGAGGCAATTCCAAATACAAAGGAGAATTCATGGATGTATCCAATTCAACAAGACACGTTGGGTATTGCGAACAAAAAAATATCAGGTTAAAAGATAAGAGGTGACTTAAGAAGCATTGGAGCAAAAGAAATGGACACATATGACACCAAAATCCTTTTGGAAGGAAAAGGATAGATAATATTTCAGTCAAAGTGAAAAGGAGGTTCTTTCATCAGAAACAATGTTGCGTTTTTGTTCCAAGAGAAAATTTTTATCACCAAAGTACTAAAAAGATGCTGGCTATTTTATTTAAGTCATATTTATTTATCAGATGCATCAAATATTTTGCAATTTTATTAACACTATATTTTGTTTAAGATTCGGTTTTAGAAGAACGCAAAATATCTTCTCGGAATTCTCTCATCGACTGAAATAAAATGGAATTTAAAATGCTTTCCTTACAGAAAAGGGCATAATTAAGTGTTATATTCTTTTCACAAGTAATATAGTGAAGCATTTAGTTATTAATGACTGGGAATAAAATATTTAATGAAGAATGTTTGCAGGAAAACATTTTGAGGATGTTCATAGAATCTTAAATACAGATTATATATAATTTTTTATCCTTTTATAACTCTGTTCATTAACAATTTAAATATTCTTTTTTTATGGTATTTATATGATGAAATATAACCAGAAAAACTTCATATCTACTTAATTCCAGATTTGACTTACAAAAATTAGTACCATCTTTGAAAATAGCAGACAATAGAAATATAGAAAAACATCATTTTATGAAACTTTGACCAGATGTGACACATAAGCATCTGTTAACATATCGGTCTGAAATTTCAGCTTATATGAAAGCCAAAGCCGTAGAATTCCACCTTAAAACCCCGAATAATTTTTCATGAATCTTTCTTAGAAATATTCTGCATTAATTTATGTCGCTCTCCACATAAAAATATTTAAGATAATCCCCTTCTGGACTAGTCATCAAAAATCATATTAATATTTCGATTGGCAGCCCTTAACGAAACCGATATATGCACGATAAGGCAATCGTTTTATTTATAAGGATATTTAGATTTTGGCTCATAGCATTTCATGTGTAATTTTCCTTCAAACCATGGCAGAAAATATGGCATTTTTAAGGAACGAGTAAGGAGGCAACTTTTAAGGAAATGCAGATAATGTTAATAGAGGAATTTTTAAATTAGATTCGTTCGCAAAAAGTCTTGTTTCTATATAATACATATTATGCCATGATGTATTGTTTATGAGGTAGCCGTAAATTCTACAATTGATTGTTGACATTTTTATTATTATTATTCTTTTCGCTACTGGTGCATCGTATTAAATATGTTTAAAAAATTACAACATAGATTTACTCATGCCTTGTCTCAATAAAGTCTTTTCATTTTCGCACAATTATAGTTGCTTTTTCTCAGCCCTATATAGTATGAAAGATTGCTTCATATAGCAGAATTCCATGTGACACAAATAAAAAATTTCTTTATAGGATAAAAAAGATTCATTTCATCCTTAATTAATAAAATAAATACGTAAAGTAATAAAGATAGTGTTTGTGTTTTATACATATTCTCACTTAAAAAAATCTATACTCATATGCCTAAATGAAAATGTTGGTACGAAAATAGAAATAAAACTAACCAGTTCCGTGATCTTGAAATAAATATTTTCTTTCCGGAAAATATTCCGTGAGTACAAACAGTAAGAGCAAAGCTTCTGTAATGTAAATTTATTTCGATGATTCTTCTCATGCGTGTGCCACTGTTTTATTGCAAATAAACATTTCGCAATGTAGTAGGAATGCTTTTCATGAAATCCGAACATTTTAGAAGGGTATTTTATAAGCTAGATTCTTTTTTATGTCACGAATAAACAAAAATATTTTATATATTTTGATTCACAACATTTTCTTTAGTGGCTAGAATTTAAATTTTTGGAATTCTTTAAATTGCACAAAAAGAAGCGAATCTTACATTAATTTGTTGCTAATACATATCTAGGGTTTTTTTAGATTTGAATTAATTTATGTATTATTATTATTAATTTATGTTGCATTGTAGTATTTAGCAGATTACTCAAGAACATGTTTTCTCTCTTATAATCTTATAAAATATGTTGGATGTTCTTTTTATATTTTGCGGCAGTTTCTTGGCTATAACTTGATATCATAATACAAAATTCCCTTTTAATAAAGCTTTCATAGAGTAACGCAAATAACTGAGGAAGTGAATATTCATTTGCCTTTTTTCATACCTTCACATTTTGTTCAAATAATCTTAAAAAGGCTTAAGATCAAAATTCACAAAACCTTTCATTGCCGGTAACAAAGTAAAATATGTTTTAACAAAACCATTTCAATCACTAATGAAAAATATGTTATCTTAATTTTATAAATATTCTCATTGATTTTTTTTTTTTCATATTTTCTAAATATTTACACTATTCATAATAAAAGTGTAGGATTTTCATCCAGCATCTAATTTTATTTCGATACTCTAGCTAAACTAGATGGTATCCATTTTTTATTGTTTTTTGTAATTTAAACATTTTTTTAAGATTTCACTTTATAAAACTCATACAAATTCAAAACTGTATTCACAAGGATTCATTTATTGTATAATTACAAGAGTTTCTTACATTCCCATATCTACATTGAACTTAAAATCGACAGATTAAAAACCTACAAATATATATAAAAATATATAAAATCTTTTCTGCAGATGCTGGTTAATAATTGTGCATAAATATCTAGATTATATTCATAAGGCACTTTGGAAAATAATTTAATTTTTCTTTCAGTTTTTAATTAGAATAATAAAGTTCTATTGGGACTCATAAATACTTTTAATTTATGAGTCCAATATAATATAAATTTTTCAAATTTTGGAATCTTTATTATTAGAAGTTTTTTTTTAAATTTTAAACATACATTTGTTATATTCCTCATGGACTTTCAGATTATCTATTGTTTCGAATGTTTTTTAAGATTATGTAATTGTTTCTGCAGTGAAATTTCCTTAAAGTCAATTTCTATAAAGATTTATTTATGCTTCCCTCCTTTTTATACGCGAGATTGACTCAATTACATGAAGCATGATTCATTATTAAAAACGATTTTGCCCTTATGCGTTCTCAGAACAAACCGACGAAAATTACAATGTTTTAACAGTAATGTTTGCCCACTTTAATTTAAGATTTATGTTTTCATTGGACACTGCTATATACAATATTGAATGGACTTTCTCCTTCGTAGTATTAATTTGACAGCTAGTTTGACTTTTAAAATAGAAAGAAACACAGGTGATTTTCTTACCTACAGAGACTTAAAAATAATTGTACGTTAGATTTTTTGCATAAATTAGCGTATAATTTATATTCATTCTTAACAGTTTACCCACTATAAAATGTTCATTAAGCAAAATAATTGCGAAAATTTTCAGATTCAAGGTTTATCAAAGGCATGGAATAGGATTAATTACTGTAATCAAAACTGTTGGTGAAACATACCCAAATTGACGAAATAATTTATTTTGAATGATGTTTGGTACTCGAAAGCATATTTAGAGTTTAATCCTTCTATTCCTTTGGTAACAAACGAAACACTATAGAGGATATATTTCAATTGAAAATGCTACAATTCTTTTCCAAAATGATTGTAATGTATATTGTCAGTATGCGAAGGAGGATCGATTTAAGTAAGTATTTTGTGTCATAAAGGGCATGAAAGCGACTGAATACTCTATTCCCAAAACCTGGAGTCAGTCGTATATGTATGTGAAGTGAGCGAAACATCATTTTCAAATCTATTGCAAATGGCAAAATATTGAATTTCAAAATAGAAAGAAAAATGGAACGTGCTCTTATGACATACCTACATGTCGTCGTACGTCCATCAGCTCCAGAAACATAATTTGTTTAAAAAAATAAGAAGTAGCATATACAAGTATATCACTACTACAAATCCAGATTTGTATAACACTAGCTATTTTGTGTTGGGTTTTATTTCAGTTTAAAGGGTCGTTTTGAAGTAAATGGCTGCCATTACGTCAAATGGACCACTTGTTTCGAAATTTTCTTCTTTTATTATTTTTCCGCTCATTGCGCCTTCTTTTGTTGACATCACTTTTTTTGGCAAAAGATCAAAATTGAGACTCAGTACTTTAGGGTGGGTTCCAAATGCCGCAACATAAATTTGGATTTGTAGTTACTTTAAAAAAATGCTAAAATGAAATAAAATATCAACGAAAATTTCCAGCGTATTTTTTTTTCATGTCCCTTTTTATCTTCTTACTTATCAGTCTTGTCAGGTGCACCTGTTCGAATGTATTGTTTTGCATTTTAATATTTTTGGGTAGCTGAAATGTACGGTTGGTTTGGGTATTCTTTTTTCGATATGTTACAATGAAATATGACATAATTTGAAAATTATTTGTGACAATCAATTTGTCATCGGAATTCCTTATTAATACAACTAAAGTAAGCATTTAAACCACTGTTATTTGTTATTTCTTGAGGGGAAAGACTTTTTATTTTTTTAAGGCCTAAATATTTTATAATTAGATTTTTTGATATATGAAAGAATTGAAATAAGAATAAATGAAACAAAATTATCACTTGATCTGAAACACAAATATTGTCTGAAAATAATGTAGAAATCAGTTAAGAAAGTCCCAGCGAGACATCGCCTACGCAATAATAGGCTCTTTAATAATATTTTAGACATTTACTTCCTCTTGTACGAAGTATACAAAGCGAAAGAATTGCAATCTTCAAAAAATTTGATCTAGAGGGGAATTTCCACATTTTAGACCTCCTTGAACCGAAAAAATAGTTTTTAGAATCAGTCATTTTATGTCAATCATTTTTGTCATTTTCTTTATTTCTCTCTAAAACGCAAATGTGAATCTTAGGAGAGGTGCTGGACGTCCAAAGATCTCGGACGAAGTTGTTCAACGAGTGAAGAAGACTCACACTTTAATTGCTCATACCAACGCTTAACGGAGTTCTTACTATGG
>BGPR01003207.1:35137-58846 GCA_013235015.1 Araneus ventricosus
CTTGTCAGCTTCTTTATTTATCTGTAGTAACGATACTCTAAAACGTAAATGTTAATCTTAGGAAAGGCGCTGGACGTCCATCGATCTCGGACAAAGTTGTTCAACGAGTGAGGAAGACTTCCACATTTTAATTGCTCATAAGAACGCTTAATGGAGTTCTGACTATAGTGACCAACAATTTCGATTATCTAAGCGAACGATTCTTTCAGCTATTAATTACTATTGATTTTCTTTCGTGGAACCAGAGGCGTGCCGGACGTACCTTCTTCTGCACGGTAGCCATTTTAAAACATACATTTGATTGCGCAGACTTAGTGCACCGTAATGGCGTAGTATCTATCCGAAAAAAATCTTTTTGAGCTACTCTCTCATTTAAGAAAAACAAAGTTTATGCATTATAGGATTTTATTTTAAAATTTATTTATGAACTGGGGATGAACCTAAATCCGTATGGGCACCCTGCTTTTAAATCCGTTAGAAATATATATTCAAATTTGGCGGTAAATATTCATAAGAATATCTTTACTGGTAAGTAAAGAGATCTTAAAATGCAATTCCAGCGCCTTTTATTAGTACCTAACTTTAAAAGTTATACGCATAACTTTCAACTGTAATATTCACAGAAAGAATATGCTCGAAATAGCTCATTAAGGATGAAATAATATATTTTGTTGTTATTGTAAGATTTTTACCATTTTTATGGCATATGAAATCAGGAAAAATTATTTCTGTGATATTAATTTAGGGGAAAAATATTTATTTCTTAATTTTTTTAACAATAATAGATAGTTTCAATTACACATTGTAGAATTTTTCAGATTTCACACATTTAAGCGATTTAGGATTGCATTTTAAGTAGAAAAGCTTAGTTAATTAAAAAATGCCACTGTATTTAGGGTTAAGATCGGATTTCTAATACATTAGATAAAGACATTTACTTCCAAAAAGAAAAATGCTTCAAATAACTTGGCTTGCAAATTTTCCAAGAGGCACCAAGCATAGCCAATAATAGCTCTTGCGCAAAAAAAACCTAACAACAACTCTCATGAGGCGCCCATTGAAATGGTCTAAACACGTAAAAGGAATTAATATTCAAAGTTTCATTCCTCGGGCAGTTGTACTCGTAGAAAAATAGAATACTTTTTTTGTTCAAAATGATATTGTATCTTGTGTGTTGCACTAAATATAACATGTAGGACCGAGAAACTGTATAAAAATTTAGAGTTCACAATGTTTTAGCCGATATTTTTGGACTAACATAAAATGTAATTCTTTACGCCATTTAAAGCAATTTTCCATTTAAAAGTACATGCCTATTTCCTATGTCTAACGATTCAGGAATATAACATATAGGACTGAAGAACTTCATAAAAATTTAGACTTCACAATTTTTTAGCTGAAATTTTTGGGCTGATACAACATAAAATGTAATTCTTTACGCCACTTTCCAATTAAAAGTACATGCCTATATCTAACGATTTAGAAATCAGCTATTAGACCACGATTAGCGTGGACTCCCTTTATTATCAAATTATTGAAAGTGCATTATGTTCTAAGAATATTATAACAAATTTTGAGGGAATAACTTTACAATATTAAGAAAATGCACGTAATATATAAAATCGCAAATGCCCAAACATGAGAATAAGTTATTGTATAAAAAGTTAAAACCGCCAATATTTAATATCTCCATGTGTTGTATTGTTATTATTTATAATACTTAACTTTAATCCTCTTTAACACTCTGACTCCTAAGTCGGCCGTAACCGGCCATGCAACCTTTATACTAGTTGGGCGGATTTCGGCCGGTTGCTGTTCCGAAAGAAGAGAGAAGGCAGTTGGGCGAGTGGGCATTAAAGGAACCCTTAGGCCTGCCATCCATATCTCCCACCACCCGTAGTGAGGGGAAAAGGGGGAACGGGGCGGACGAATCCATTCCACAGATCAATTAGTAAGCAAACCTCCGTATACAACTGTACTCAGATTTTGAGAACTCTTAGCAGTCAGAGTGATAATCTAAATTGTGATGGTACATTTGAAAAGAATATTAATTAATAAATATGCGTCTTAGTTTTCGTATGATTATATTCACTAAATAAGTCGGTATCTTGCTGCTAAAATGCAAAAAGCATTGCATATAAACAAGTTACGTCTTATATTTCAGAAATTTTCATATCATTAAAGATATATCTTTCGAATTCTTTTGAGTGCCAAGTATAAAATAAATTTCTTTTGAAATATAATCGATATAAGAATGATGCTGGATATATTCCTACTGAGATAGAAGACGATATGTGAAAGTAGTCATCTACCACCTGAACTTGTGGGATTTTAAATACGCCATTAGGTGCATTAGCATATTTCATCTCTCCCGTGATTTCCTGTGTAGACGATTTAAAAGCGGTATCGCACTGAAGAGATAAGCGGGACAAATTTGAATACCTGCCATCTTCGATTTCTTCCATTTCATCACTACTTATTCATCGAGTACCTAACATAACGCACTGAAATCTAGATAAGCAGAGGAAAATAAAGGAAATACAGTGCAGGTAATACTTAAAAAAAATTATACAAATTGAATTCACTTTAAATATATTGTTACGAAACTCTTTCTGCGGGTGTATGGTGTAAATAATCCAACACGCAGGAAAATGGAGAGTGAAGGTTTATTCACAAATGTGCAGGAAAACACGTAGCACAGATAACAGGAAGTAAAAGATCTAGCATAGATTAGCAACGTAAAGAGACATAAATTCTCAGGTAATAACAATGCAGCACTTCGAGATTTAGCAACACAAACAGTCAGAAAATCACTAATAACGACAATAACAGCAGTTTCAGTTGCGCTGAGCTCATCGGCTTCCTAGCTCGCACCGCAGACGAAACTCCAAAGTCGTTCCAGTGGGTCAACACACACCTATCTGATCCAAGCGCAGCCCTTAAATTCTCTCCAGGCCGTGACGTCACATGGAGTTTTCTCGTACATTCAAACGTATTTTCTTTCCTAATAGAGATATCGAAAAAAGGGTCGCATTTTCTGGAATCATCGATTTGTCGGCATGTTCGTCGCCAAGGTCAAGGGTCCAGGCCCGGCCATCCCATACTTATCCCTGCAAAACTCTCTTCCCAAACATAAGACTAATCAAACAGGAAAGTGACATTACATTTTTGTAACAATATGTTTCAAAATATTGAGTGTTCAGAATTTCGGGCTTTAAACTGCTTTCATAAATGCCTCTCTAGTTTAATCTCCTTTAGTTTCAAATTTTAAATTTAAAAAATAAACAGAAATTTGAAATGCCCGTTGGATACCAAGTATATATTTACAATGTTATTATGAAGTAGTAAAAATAAATACAACATACCAAAAATAGCCACAAGTTCAAGAAATTGAACATAATAGCACTCTACAAATATCTCCAATATAATACGACTGTAGTTTTCAATTGAAAATAATAAAATATATTTGCTTCCGATCAGTACACAATACGGAAGTACAAACAAATTTTTTATTTTGATATCACTACTTAACTTGATTGAAAAAATTAATGAGCAGACCTACAATTTGTCTGATTATTTAGGAAAAATAGTTGATAATCGAGGCAATTTCTATATCAGCGTTTTCGATTTGCATATAAAGATTCACATATATCATTTTGGAACCATTGTTTAAACTTGTTCTCTTTATCTTAAATAAAGGAAACAGGAATACATTCTTACATATACGTTGAAAAGAGCTGAATATTCACCATCTCATCGCTTCTGTTCAGTATTTAATATGCATAAAAATCATTATTCTTATAAATTTTAAGCATCTCACACTTTAAATACATATGCATTTTTTAATTACTAAAAATTTAAAGTTTATGTACTTTAAAGATATAATTTTCAATTCTTTACCAAAAAATTGGATGAAGATTATAAAAGTAAATATTTGCAAATCTTACATATGTACCCAGATGTAACATTTAACGATAAAAGCAATTATTCTTTTCGATAACGTATTTAATATTTTTGTTAAAATCAGAGTTTTTCTCCTTTAAACTATTTCATGCTTTCAATGCTCAGAATTTAAAGTGAGCGAATTTACATAAAATTAATATCCTATCAACACATATGTATATATTTTGTATAAAAATACTGTCTGGCAAATTCCTTAAACAATAAATTGATAGGCCGATAAGAGCTTTGTCTCTCTCTGGAGCATTATAACAAATCGGTGTATCTGAAATAACCTCCGAAACAACCCAATATACTCTCTCTAAAGTCGCCAAAATTTCGGCCATCAGATATCGTCGGTATGCCTTATCAGCTGCTACTGTAAAAATGATTTAAAGTAATTTAATTATGGCTCTATTGGCGCCAACTAATCAGTAAAATGTGCCAACTTTATCGCAGATTCATCAAAAAAGTCAGCTGAAGCTATTATTCACGCAACTCGCTGGCACCACCCCCACGATCATTGCTTACCTCTTCTCCTTTTCTCATCGTATGTCCGTCCATCTATGGTGATTAATGAGTATGGAGAGAGCTGATCGAGAGATCGCTCCCAAACTACGCCCGTTGGCTGCAAATTATAAGTTGACATCATTTGTCAAAAGTAGTCCTCTTCTTGCCGTCGGTGAGGAAAGAAACTGTGACATAATGTTCAAGGTTTCTTCCTTTTTAATCTTAGGTCTGAGCGAAAGGTCTGCAATTAGGTGGAGGACTCGGGCGGTGCATGGTGATGAAGATGTGGATCAGAGAATACTTGTTGAGGTCAGCTAGATAATAATCAGGCTTGAGACCTTCTCCTGCTGATTATTATACTTTTAATCTTGTAGCCACTGTGTCGAACAATTATTTATAACCTTCCAGGATAAAAAAAAGCTGTGGTGTTACTCTAAACCAATCTTAACGTCAGCAAGCTTTTTAAATGTTTTAGATATTTATGTTCATTTTTGTAATAAGAAGAAAATTCTGTTAAAGTTTTGTTTGAAAATGAAAGGACGATCCTTACAAGAATTAATTCAAATAACAAACACGAATTTTATAATTAAAGGTAAAATATCTTCTGACAACTACTATATTCCTTAACTGGGACTCAACACTTCAAATTGCGAGTCCACTATTATGGACGAAATGAAACGCGCTTATCTAAAATTTAATTAGAAATGTAGGCACTTACATTCGAATATAAAGATGCACAAAAACTTCACTATAAACACTCCATTTAAAAGTAAAAATAAATATCACGATATTTTTTATTTCAGATTATAGGATTCTATTGTGATTCATAATTATCTTATTTTTAAACAATATATAGGAGAAAATATATTTTGTATTACAAACAGTGAAAGAAATTATAAATAGTTCACTAAAAGTGTTTTAGTGAAAATATATTATTCACTAAAAAGGCAATAGATTGTGTTTAGTATACAATTCCTCAATTTATGGCATGCTTAAGTGAATAATATACTTATTATTAGTCAATATATTGAACAAGGCACATTTTCAAAGCTACACAAAATATCCTAACGTATAAGTAATTCCTTTACTTATATATGGAAGATAAATGAATATATCATCCAAAAGAAATAATGCATAAGGATGGTTTTAAATAGAAAGGACAAGACTTCATTACAACATCCAATCGTTACTTTAATTAACGAAAATAATCAAAATAAGCTTTCGAGAAAAGAATTAAACTAATTGTATTCTTCAAGTCGCAAGTTAAAACTAAAATATTTGTAGCATTTCATGAAATACAGATGATATAACTATGTATATTTGAAAAAAATTACTCGCTTCCAGCATACCAAATTTGCCAGATTATTTTCATTAATCAGACAATACTAATAATTACTTCCGATCGCTTAATTATGAAATGACTGTTATAATTCTCGATATATAACTTGTTCTTTTCATTGAAAGATTTGTATATATTAATGAAATATATAATGGAGATTTCATATATTAAAAAGATGTTGGAGATCTCCAGTAGTAAAAATATCCCATTTTGATATTTTCATTTGCGGCCACTTTCATTATCGAAATATTATTGCGATTCAATGAGGCTCTAGGAACATAGAAAATCAATTTAAAAGAGTTTATTTAATTATTTATTTTCTATTGGGAATGAAAATTCCCCAGAGAAATTTAATTTAAAAAGAAAAAATACGAATGTTTAATAATTAATTTCAGGAACTAATTATTTCCGAACATTCCACATCTTCATACCTTCTTATTTTCTGCGCCTGAAGCAAATACGAATTACTTTAATTTCAAAACTTTGAATGCTAAGGGTTTGCTATTCAATCTGCTTCCTTTACTTTTCGGTTTCAAATTACATTTTAAAAATAATTACTTTCGTAAATTGTCACGAAATTATTTAGTGTTGCAAAAATAATACCATTATCATACGGCCATCTAAAATTTCTAAAACGTCAAGCACATGAAAATATTTATGCGCTTACATGCAACATTTATTGAACTTGATTATATTGAATGATGTATACTAATGATGTATTATACGATTTCAGCTAAATACTTATAGGTAGTACTAATGAAATTTTAACCCCTATTTAACATAAATGGCAATTTTGATAAAAATAACATAATTGTTTAATTGAAAATAAGTTTATACCAACAAAATATATATGGTAAAGAACTAATGTGAAAATTATAAATATTTAAAAATAAGTAATTTATAAAACCAAAAAAAAACTCAGTTAACGTTCGACAAAATGAAAAAAATAGTTTTTGATAAGTAATGATTTTTGAAGACATACAATCTTTATATTGAGATCTAAGTATAAAATTATTTAATTTACTTTGTAAACATCTGAAATAGTTTTGAATGCTTTTAGGTAAGATTTTAATCCAGAAACTCAACATTAACAAGAGAAAGGCTAACCGCGAAAAAAGGCAGTACAGTAATGTGTCTCAAAAAAAAACAACTTTTTTCAAAAAACCTTACTCCTAAGAGTTCTTTCCATCGCCTTTGGTCCTAATAGAAAGTATATGAAGTCTCAACACTCTAAATTAACTGTAGGGTTTACCTGTAAAGCCCTGACATTTGAAAAAAGCTCCTAAAATGTCATATTTTTTGAATTTTGTAAGAAATTTTATATGGTTGCTAATGTGTTAAAATGGTATAAATTTATACTAATGGACACGTTTAGTTACAATATAAACACAAATAAGTCTCAACTGCGCCCCTAGGCACTTGTGAAATAAAGCATAAAATGGTTAAAAATTGCTATAATTCTGCATTTTTGCTTTTTGGAAACACCATACCACAATTACTTTGTGTTCAAAGTAAAATCTTAAAAATTTACTAAATGTTAAAGACGGATATAAAAATGAATGCAGTCATAAGTTTAAATCAACAATTTTAATTGACAGTTGAACACGTAGCATTAAAAAATGATTTAATACTCACATTAATTATTGTCCAAATAGCTTGTAAAAATTCCAATAACTGTCAAATAATCTCATGTCATCACTTTAACTACTTTAAATTTCATTCAAAACTTACTTCTTAAAGTAAGAATTTTCTTTCTTACTTTCTTCAACAAACTGAAGTTGATTTTGAGCATATTCTTCATTTTCAGTTATCGCAGGATTAAATAAGCAAATGATATATAAAATTTCTTGATCTTAAAAGTGTGACAAAAGCAAGAAGTTTTGAAATATATGCTTTAGATATTTTGGAATATAATCATATCTTTAATAATATATCGTTATATTATATACAACTTCTGTAAAAACAAAAACAAAATTAAAATACTTACTTATGTTTTATATTTTTTCTTGGTTTTTGTTAAGAAAAAAATTAACATATAAATACTTTTAAAGAAGGAAATTCTTCTCAGAAAAAGATTGGGCACAATCTTATTGAATAACACTAATATGAAAGAAAAATGCAAAGAGTACAATAAAAATTAACTAGTCCTTTTTAATGCTTCATATTAATCAAAATACATTACTAATGCATAGCTATATTTTGTGTTACTCCAATGTAAAAAAGGCAATTTTTTCGCTTTTTTAAATAAAATTTCTTTTGTAACACATGCACCACTCCCTAGCAACCTATATCGTGTTTTCAATTGTATATTATTGAAAACCTTTATAAACAAGACATAAGATTACATTGCTAGTTTTACAACACCGAAAAATGAATATTCTTGTTCATTCTGAAATAAAAGTCAACTCAAAAATGCAGTTGCCACAGAAACAAAATTTATTTTGAAAGCAGAATTTGATTTCTTGTTTTCAAGTTGGGTTCCAAATGCCTTCTTCATTTTTAAGCCTCTTAAGACATGTTTCCTCTTGAATCGATTTCTTCCCCCTACATACGAGTTCTTTTTTTAAAAAAAATAAGAGACTTTCCAAACTATTTAAACCAACCACTTGCTTTGCATCCTCTGGTTTGCACGACAGATGCATTTAAGGCTAATGGCGCAAAAATGATGAAATAAACGCAATAATGAGGTATGCCAGATATAGATATTCTTTCTCTTCATCCTAGGATTTGTTTATATGCGATGGAACTGTTAAACCCCAGTTCAGTATATCAATCTTATTTTTAAAAAATGGCTATGTATTGCAAATACAACTAGCTGCTGCTATTATAAATGTTTTTAACAAATGCTGGGCGTTGAAACGCGCATTTGGGTTGATTATTATTTTTCGGTATAGCCGATGATATTGATATTGACATGATAGCATATTATATTCTTCCAAATATCGTGACAATATGGTATATTGAAAAAATAAATTAACTTCAATCGATATGGAATATCTTTTCTATATTCCATCGTATGACACTTCTACAATAAAGAGTTAGAAGACGTTAATCAATTTTAATAATCAGAACACAGAAAATAGAAGCAGTAAAGAGACATGAAAATATTAGCAATTTCTTGAGAAATGTTAAAATCCTTTGTTGGAGGACAAGGTTCACAATAAATTAAAATATTTCTCAGAATAAACGATTATTCATCTGTTGTATTTCTTATGAAAAAATTGCTGATGCATCGATAATAGTTATTAGTATTCTGCATAAATATACACTACCCGGCCAAAAAAATGTCACCATGTGAAATAAAATGTCAATACATAATAGCCCCCGATTGAATCGGTAGTACAACGATTTAAAAGGTGGTACTACTAATTTTTCCGTTAGATAGTGCTGAAGCACTGTGCAATTGACTATTTCTGTAAAAAGTATGTGCGAATTTATTCAATACGGATAAGGGAAAGATGTTTCCTATTTTAAAAAAAGCTCAGATTATTGGCCTGCATCAATCAAAGAAAAGGACTAAAGAGATCGCTGAAATTACTGGAATTGGTTTGAGAAGTGTCTAGCGTATTATTAAAACCTGGACGGATAATGGTGAACCGTCAACATCTCGGAATAAATTTGGTCGGAAGAAAAACTCTGAAGTTCTCTGTTAAAACTGTTAAGTTATCTTCCGAAGATCTCTGAAGCGACTGATGAAGAAAAATCGCAAAGAATCAACTGCTGAACTCGCAGCAATGTTTAACACGGGACATACATGCTTACCAACACGGACAATGCGACAAGGACTAAAAGGAATGAAAATGAACTGTTGTAGCCAATATATGATATAATATTTCCTATTTTAATTTAGTTTTTCACTAATATTTTATATGAAATTTAAGCAAAATTTCAAGTTAATTAAATTTTGCTAAAATTAAGTCAGAGTTTGCAAGTTTTTTCAGACAGTGTAGATCATATTACACAGTTCTGCAAACAGCGTAGGCCGAACCGTAGCCGCCAAACAGCGTTATTAATTAGAGAAGAGTACTTTTTGAATTTTACAAGACTTTTCTTAGTTCTGAAAAGGCTTTCTATGAAATTAAACTCAATTTTAAAAATTGCATTGAATGCTTAATTCAAACTTTTCTAGATAATAATTTTTTAAGACTCCAAATAGCATTAAATTTTAATTCCGTGTATAGTAATAATCCTTTAAATTATTTTTCATTTTTTTCATGTATTAACATCAGGAAGTTTTCCGGTAAATTGAAAACTTCTGAGAGAAATTCAGGACAGAAGTTATACTGAGCACTTATATTTCAGATTTTAATAAAGTTTTTATGCATCAGAAATTAACTAGAAATTTCTAATGTAAATGCGAAGCGATATGAATTAGAAACAAAATATTACTATCCAATGAAGCTTATATTGTTAAAAAATCAAACGAATTATTCATAGTAATCTAAAGAATATTTGTATTTAAAGCTTTAATTTATATTCCACTTATTATTATTTTCAGCGTAGAGGAAAGTATGGTAAAACCGGGTAGATAAGCTTCAAAGATGCGTTGGAGCTAAAATATTCAACGTAGAGATTGTAAAATTTTATTAAAATATTCGTTGTTTATTGGAGTAAATTATATCTTTCCAGAAAAGTCCATTATATTTTTTATCAATGAAGTTTTGTAAAAAAAAGTCAAACTACCTGGTTTTACCCCACTAATAGGGTACAGCCGAGTACAAATGTTAGCGTTATTAGAATTCTGGAAAATTCGATTTTCAGTGAAAAAGTTGCACTCATTTCTATTTTATATGACAATTTAGAAATATTATTTATAAAATTCACATGCAAAGTAGTTGTCTTTTTCCTCCGCTATACTGCAGCTTTCGTTGGCACACCTAAGACAGTTTTTGCATTGGAATAACTCTTCTATTTTTATTTGAATTAGAAAATACATCAGTAAAATATAAACAATCACCGTCTCATGTGTATTTATCGTTTTAATCGGAGGGATCATTCATATTGTCTGCCCCCGTCTTACTCCAATTTAAGAACCCTGTTTTAAACCACTATCCGGTTTTAATGCAAGAAAAAAAATTAAAATATACTGTGGATTCCATGTTAACGATAGAAAATACTTCAGACAATAAGGTGTAAGGAGAGAAACTTGATTTTTTTTTATTTGAGAAATATTTTGCTCCTGATTTTAAAACTAAAAGGATCATATTTCGTTATTAACCTCTAAATCAGAACTTTGGAACAGGATATTTTTATATTAAAGTGCTAATTAACCATACCATGTAAATTCGAGATGATACAATATATATATATAATATTCCATTTTTTCCATTCTAGACACTGATTTTTATTACTCAGTTAGGGGTTACTCAGTTTGATGTACAAAAAGTTTCACGGCTCTTCTTTTTTCTTTGCTGGTCGTCAATTGATTTTAATATTATATCTGTAAATAAAATTGTTCTAGATACTAGCAAAGAAACATTTCTGACGCAGAGAGGCTATTGTAATGTTTTCATAAGCATGTGTAGACAATGCTCGCAGGCTGTTGTTTTAGTTGAACTATGCATCATTTCATCTTCTACATCGGATGTCAAATTTAAGTAGACATTACTGACTGATAATTAAACTGATGCATCATAACTCAGAACTGGTTAAGTACCTCTAACAATCTGAATTTAAAAGTATCTTGTCAATAATTATATAAAATTATATCAATATAATTTTAATAACATAGGAAATGTAATTGATATGAATCAGAATCAATATGCGTGAAGAGCAGGCTGCTGAACAAAGATGCAAAGTATATAAATAATTAAACATTTCGATGTTACTTGACGTTAGTTTTTAAACTTTGATTAACCCTCTGACTACTAAGAGTTCTCAAAATCTGAGTGCAGTTGTGTACGGAGGTTTGCTTACTAATCGATCTGTGGAATGAATTCGTCCGCCCCGTTCCCCCTTTTCTCCTCACTACGGGTGGTGGGAGATATGAATGGCAGGCCTTTCATCTCTTATCTCTCCCCTAAGGGTCCTTTTAATGACTACTCGCCCAACTGCCTTCTCCCCCCTTTCGGAACAGCAACCGGCCGAAATACGCCCCACTAGTAGAGAAGTCGCATGGCCGGTTACGGCCGGCTTAGGAGTCAGAGTGTTAAGCATAAATTTTAAAGATTTTTTTAATTTTTATGAAAAATAGTTTTAAGAAAAATATCTCGTCTTCAAAACTCAAATAAATTTGATTTCAAAGTCATGTTGGAACGAGAATTTTATTATTAATCTCCAAACCCGTTTATATAGAAGTTTTACTTTAATCTCTTATTATATGGAGTATGCGAGAATCATAACAATTATTATTATTGAGAGTAATTCATATTTTTGCAATACGCAAAGATTTCTACCTGGTTTTTCTGTTAGAAGCAAAAAAATATATATTGATTATTTGAAAAAAACACCGTTTGCGATTATATAGTCAAAAAAAATCCTTTTTCGATACTTACTGAGATAAAACATTGCTGTTGTTACTTCTTCAACTTATATATTTGCCTTATAGATCATTTTATGTAAGCAACAATTTGTTTCCGTTTTCAATAGATACTCTAAGATCATGGCAGAAACAAGAAATTTAGGATTAAGTTCATATTACTTTACCATTTATTTTGAAACGATGTTTGATATTTCGATCTGAAATATCCCATTATAGCACAAATATTATGCTATATTAAATTCGCATTATAGCACAAATAAGAAAGTTTCCATAAAAACTGAAAATAGAAGATAATGAATACGTTTTGTTAATAATAATAAACCGTAAAGAGATTTGGAATCTGTATTACCTGTTTACGGTGCATATCTTGAAAAACATTGATTTAAAGGAAATCATAAGTATTATTTTATATTATGAAACATTTTAAATAATACTCGTGTAAATTAAATAAAGAATAATTGAAACCAAAAACTCTTCAAAAATTAAGTGAAACTGGTCAGTTAGACTGTCTCCATTTTATAATTAACGAGATTTTCCAACTGATGATCTGTAGATACTATTACTCATGATGAATTATGCATGCATAAATAAAATATTGTTACAAAAGCAGAAATTCTAAATAAAAGTAGGATTTACCCTAAAAATTAGGATGAGAGATTTTTTGTATAAAGTAGGGGGAGGGAGGCGGAGACATTGATACAATTTTTTTTTTTTGGAAAGCTAAAAAATGATTTTACCAACGGTAAAATTAATGCTCTATATTTATACATTTATTAATCTAATATAGGATTTCAGTCGAGTTTTGGTCATAAATGACACAATAAAATTTCCATCACACTCTTGTCTTAAAAATGGATTTGTATCAATCTGCCCCATACCAGGTGTAGATAGATGCAAGCTTGGGGTTCATTGATTCTTTCACGGTAATATCGAAAATAACGATGATTATTGGTGTGTAAATTAAAAAAATTATTTTATCAATAAATTTTGTATTCTAAGAGTTTAAAAGTTTAACAAATTAACAAACTTCAACTATTTTAATCAAAATTTCAACATTTTTATTGAGTCTGAATAAATGAAACAATAATACCTTAGAAAGTAATCTCTGAAAATAATAAAAGAGAATGTGTATGTGTAAAAACACTATTAATTGAGAAAATGTGTACATCTAAGCCGTTTTTTTACTTTAATTAATTAAAAATAAAGGATCATTTTCGCTGTCATTCTTCATAACTTACGAAAACAATATAGTACAAAAATATCTTCATCTAAAAATGCAAAATATTATCTTTTCGATTGTATGTAAGTTGCCGTAATTTGTATTTCCAAATTTAATACATTCGTCAAAAAATATTTTAAAATTCATTTATAACAATACTTTTCATTTTTGCAATGAAATTCAAAATGTTTTCTTTCTTGTAAGAAATAATTAATTGTGTTTTTCTCCCAATTGAATTTTACGTTTTCTTCATTTTGAAGACGATAAAGTGGTTGCTGTTAAAGCACATTGATGCACACAGAAGACGCATATCAATGTGCCCTGAAATCAATGGTATCAACCTTCCCCTCTCGCCCATTTTTCTTAAAGCAAATGGTCACTCATAAACCTTAAACCGTTACCTTAAAACGTAATATAGTTCAGAAAATGATTTTTCCCTACCTTTGGAGTAGACATCCTGGCAGGAAAATGTAACTATTTAAAGAAATCACACAACACATACTTAGAGTAAAAATCACTTAGACGAGAAGATAAGCGGTCTAATTCATTTATAAATTAACTTATGTCTCAATATGGTCGAAAAATATATCCTGTGCTAAAGGTTACAGTAGAATTTATAAGAGGGAATGTGAACATCTTGAGCCATTCCAATCATCAAAATTTATGGACTGTATCATTGTCCCAGCGTATCAATCTACCCTATCTCCTCCTAATAAATGTAATAATATATGAATATTCCACTGATTTATAATATAAAATTATTTTAGTTCAGACATATCAAGTTATTACCTTTTCGAGGAAACAGAAAACAGCATTGTAAAAGACATCAATGACATATCCTTCAATTATAAAATCTGAGGAACAATGATCAATTTAGTAAAATAATACATTTATTTCACTTGTATAGTTTTATCAAAAAATTAATCTAAGAATTTTGCGAAGTGACGAGGAGAATTTTTCTTTTAATTTTCTGATAGTAAGCAAAGAGGAAAAATGTTTAGATATAAATGAAATCTAGAAAAAAAAAATGTTTAAAATGAAATCTGTGACGATATGGTTACCCAATAATGAATATAAATTTGAACCTGTCGTATGCCTACACATTTTAAATATGAAAGTAGTGTTTTATCTACTTTTTAATTTATTGCAAGATTAAATTTATGAAGAAAACATTCCTTTATTCTGTAGCGGATTTGTTTTTCCCAAGTAAGGATCTCATTCTCAAACCAGAAAATGGTTTGATGAGAACTGAATTTTAATTTAAACGGTAGTCGCTCGTCTGATTTTTCTCTCTACAGTAATCTCTCTTACAACTGTATCAGATGATAACTAATAAAGCATGAGAGTACTCGAATGAAAACGAAAAGTAAACTCGTAAACCAATTTGAAAATGCATTGCACTAATTTTACATTGAATGAGAAAGGATTCTGACATCATGTTTGATAAAAATCAGTGTGTGGCAGCTTCATTTCTAATTTATAGGTATGCTGCATTTAAAGATAATAAAAGATCTACATACGTTACAATGATTTTTTGATATGAAAGTAAAAGTTCATTTTGAATAATATTATCTGATCAAAGCTGTTCTTAAAATCCTTAACAGAAGTTTGTCATTTTTATTGAAATGTTAAAATAAACTTTTTCTATAAAGATATCTTCTTGCATTTAAATAAATATTATAGGTGCATAACATTCATTGATGAACAAAAACAAAATTTATTACTAAACTTGCAATATTTTATTGATATACCACAAAATTAATTTTTAATTCATTGTCAACTGTTTACAACAATAAATTTGTTAAAATACTAAACTCTTAAAAATATTATATTTCAAATGAATGCTATTAATAAATTACATAATTGCCAATGGTTATCTTAGTATCTTCCTTTTACGAAGCGTGATAGCTATTTAAGAGAGGAAATACTACACAATTTCCCACAATGAATTGCATTAAAGTACATTTTCAATCAGTTGAGGTACTTCGAAGCTTGTGATTTTCAGCGCAAAATGCATGACAGCAAATTAACTAAAGTAGCATTTTAAAAATCTGCAATCTTGTATATTCGTCTGAACTGATCGAATAATCTTTCTTCGAGTCTCTTAGAAATGACATTTCCAACAACAGAATAAAAAATAGAATATATTCTTATGACATGCCTAAGTCCCATCTTATCTCTGCTCTCAATAAAATGTAGGTCGGTTAACAAAACAAGAAAGAAAGTGAGTTTTGCCATTAAAAATCCAGTGATGTGCAACAATAGTTGCTTTGTTTCGAAGTGTTATTTCAATTTTTAGAGTTGTTTTCAAGTAAATGGCTGCCTTTAGGTCAAATGGACCACTTATTCCCTGATTATTTTTATATTTTCTCCCTCATTCAGCCTTTATTGTTTTACGTTACTTTTTTGGCAAAAGATCAGAACTACGATACTATAATACTTTAAGGTGGGTTCCGAAGGCCGTAACATTTGTTTTTATTTAAATAAAAAATCCTGAAAGTGGAAAAAACATCTATACAGACTATCAGCGTTCTTTTTTCACGTCTTATTTTATAATTTGGCTCTTTGGGCTGGCTAGTTATATCTGTTTGTGTATATTGTTTTGCACTTCAATATTATTTTCTTTCAAGAAATGGGACTCATGTTTCATGTCACATATATATTACATTGTTTTATGGCATCATTTTGACATGATGTGTGTCATGAGGTGTCAAAAATTAATATTATCTTTGGAGGAAGTAATAATTTACATGTTTACACCTTTTTCAACACATGAATATAGTTCAGCAACGGATTCCACCACTTTTGGACGATTTTACACTAGAAAAGGGTGTCAGGCAATGAATCACATGAACGCATTTTCGGAGTTCTTTGTTATATCACGCTCAGTAAAATGTAAACATCACCTTCCATTTTTCACTTTCCTCCTATTTTGATGAAAATAACTCCGCCCTGCGAATACACAAAAGCGCGGTAAGTTTCCAAATCCTTTGCTATACAGTAATTTGACTTGTAAATAAGCACAGCAAGGCAACCCAATCTCGTTATAAAAGTTTAATTAAAGTTAATTTAATCAAGTTTAATTATAAAATAACTTGTTACCTAATGAATTTTCAACTTTTTATACAGCTTGCATTGATATTGAAATTTATTTAGTTTCTTTATTAAAATATGAGTATCATTTTAAATAGAATATACACAAAACAGTTCTTGCTTCAAACTACTCATTCGCAAATACTGACATCAGTATTTTTTTTTCCTTTCATTAAAAATCATTTTAGTTATATTTCATATTGCAGATACCATTTGCTTTGAATGTTCAACGTTATTTATGATTTAAAATGGAAGTTTTCAGCTTTTTTTAGTTCAAAAGAAATTTAATATTTTAGATTAAGATTAGTTTTTATTTTAGTAATAATATGAATCATCATTCAATTTTAAGAAATGATTATAAACATATGAAAAAATAGACATCTTATTTAAGAACAGGTATGGCAATCTTCTGTGAAACTTTAACTGGAGAATTATTATAAATAATACATATACAGGGTTCCCAATTATATCCGTTACACCCCCTTAACTTCTAAACGGTGACAGCTTAAGCCATAAAATTGGTGTCTGGGTACAGTAAAAAGGCTATGCGCTACTCGATGAGACAACTTACGAAGACATCTATCGGCAAATTATGGAATTCGCTGTCCTATCTCGTAAACGGTGAAATATACGATAAAAATGTCAATTTATTACGAAAAGATACCTGGTGTACATTAATTCTGAAAACAGAATGTAAAAAATGATTATTTGTTTGATTATGATTTTCAACACTAAGGTGTCGTGAAACGCGAGCGAAGCGAGGAAACACCACCTTACGGACTAAATACCAGCCTGTGTTGTGAAGCAGGGGAAACGCACGCGATGACGATGAGGACCATGGTTCTGTCCCCACCGGTTGCGTGTTTTACTGAATGTCTCTGCAAACTATGACAACTTTCTGCAGATCTTGCAAAATCGTCTCTCCAAACACACAACTCAACCCTGTATGGCATAAAAATCACATGGATTTCATGTATTATGCAAATGAGGATGGAACGTCATACCTGTTTGTCAGAGACTACTACTATAAAAAGGATGTTTCTGCTGCTTTGTTCGTTAATTCTAAGTGTTATGGCAAAATTTGGCATTAACGAGTATTGCAAGGTATTGTTAATTTACGTTGAATGTGGGCGTAAGGCGACATCAGCTGAATGGCTGTTTCGTGAACATTTTCCTGAAGGCCCGCATCGTACACGGCAGACCATCTTAAAAGTTGTAAAACGTTTAAGGGAGATGGGCTGTGACCAGCCGACTTCGAGTTCGTAAACCTCGTAATGTAGGACGCAAAGTGCAACCTGAAGATGTGCTAGCATATGCTCTCGCCCATCCTCAGAGATGGGCACACATCAGCACGAAATGATCAGTGAAAATTGTGGCCTCTCAAACAGAGAAATCCAGTCTAGAGTACAGATGCGTATAGTGGCTAAAGGAGAGCATTTTGAGCAATATAAATAAATGATCCAGAGGACAGGGACGTGTCTCAATTTCATTTTTCCACTCTTTATGACGTGACAACTTTCGAAATCGTAACGAAACAAATGTCCATTTTTTTCCATTCTGTTTTGAGCATTTATGTGCGCAAGGTATCTTTTCGTACTAAATCGAGAGTGCTCTACAACTTCTAATTGCCTTTTTCTCCTATCTTTCACCGTTTACGAGATAGAACCGCTGTCCAAAATTTGCCGATAGATGGCGTTGTTAGTTGTCTCATGGAGTAGCGCATAGCCTTTTTAGTATGCCTAGACACAAACTTTATTGCCTAAACTGTCACCGTTTAGAAGTTAAGGGAGATGTAACAGATAAGTGGGAACATTTATAACGAATTAAATTAATTCTATACATATATATCTCGAATTTTTCGGAAGTCCCGTATATTTTAATATTTTTTTTCTTCAACCACTTCGAATTTATGTGGCCAGTGAATTTCTTTTCAAGCGTATTCGATTGAAACGCGAAACAAGATTTATTTCTCTGCAGAGTTATAAACCGATAAATAAAATTATTCATCAGAAATTCAGCACGCTTGTGGGATATGGAATATTTCAGTAGATTCTTCTTCCGGTAATTATCTATCCTTGCGATCTGAATTCCTGTATAGACAGTTCATTAACGACATCACATTGAGATGATATGCAAGGCGCCTTGAATCCTTGCTAGCTGCGATAAGCCACTTGTCAACATTCTTCTCTAATTTTTCTCTAACTACGATAAAAATAATTATATACACTTATAAAATAAGGCTGAATAATGCTAATTATGAATAATAATGACGAACTTTTTTTCAAAGCATTACAATATTTGAGACCAAAATTGGTTGATGAAGCGTTGAAGTGTTTAAAAGATTTATGTCAGAAGTTAGTTCTTTTAATAGTGAAAGGACAGATGTTAAAATTTGCAAAGACCGGAAGCCAGTCTCTGACACAAAATTATCCTATATGCAGACGGGGATTACTCTCTCTTTCTTCATTAATGTTTAAGTATTTCTTTCAACTTCTCGTGCATGTATTTTAATAAACATTGTCATCTAAAATAAAAATGAACATAATTAATAGGAGAGAGCAATTATCACAAGCTCTCTGCTAGGAGTGCAATCAATTAGAATATGAACATCAATAAAACTTAATTTGGACGACCGTATCTATTTCAATACTTTTTCTTTTACTTTTTATAAATAATAAATGTAAATGAAAAGATTATACGATTATATCCATTGAAAAGTAAAGTATTTTTCGGCAGCATAGAGAATAGTTAGTTCGCTTTATAAGAATTAAAATTTATACCAGCCTTCTTGTAACTTTTCATTACTTGGCAAATTACAAGTTTTTATTTTGTTTAATTAATATAATATTGCAAGTGCACATAATTTAAAGAAATTTAATCCCGCATTTTTCTATACATCTATACAAAACAATAATACGCTAGTAAAATAATATACATAGTCATTGTATAGCATGGTTGTTCAATTAAAATATCATCTTTTGCTAAAAAAAAAGAAAAAACAGGAAGGATTTCAAAAACTAAAATTATTTCTTCATGTCACCTTCTAGCAATCGCTTTAAATTTTATATTACAATGGGGACTGCATTGTTAGTACTATTTTAAGTAAATTTATCTCCGTTATTAAATATGTAAATCTTATCATTTTGCTCTCGTGTGACGAGTCTTACTTAGCATTCTAAATTCCCCCATTCTTCTAATGCCATATATTAGTGAAAACTTCCTATTGATTATACGGATTTAAAGAAACAAATAACGACATATTTTTGCATTCTATGCAATAAAATGAATCCTTGCACTTAAACGTGTATCAATATGCATCCTCTTACTTTTCTGAGAGCAAAGGGTTATTATATAAAACACTTTTTAATGGATTTTTTTTATTTAAAACTCACACCAGTTCGGCCTACCCGAAAGGGTGTAAGGCCTTTAGCAGACCGGTGGGAAAATATAAAAGCAATACAAAAATAGCAATATGACATGACACACAAAATCAACACAAACACATCACAGAACGTTGAAAACATTACAAAAAAAGGACAACAACAAAATAAATAAAGTAACCTAAAACATACTCACAAGAGAAAAAACAAATTAAAAGTACGCCACTGAATAGATATTAAACTTCGAGAGAACCATAAATTAATTGAATTCTGTTTGATTTATATCACCAGATCTGGAAACAAAATTAAAAATATTCAAAACACTCAAAAAGAGGAGCCCCCAGTATGCATCCAAATAAGCAAAACAAAAGCACAAGCTCAGTACAAGACACCAGTAAAAAGAAGGAGGCAATAAATTTTTAAAAAAATATATCATTAAAAAACCCACAAAAGGGCATCAAAACAGACCCCGTGGTCTCTCACCAGTCTGGAAAACAATAAAATTCATCTAAGTACACGTCAGACAAACAATAAAAATACATGAACAGAAACAGCAAACCCCCAAAAACAAGAAAAGCAAAAACAAGACCACCTACCGGTACCCCCCAAGGGTGAATGCCCAACAAAATGTAGGACACTAAAATATTCCAACAAGTCCAGTATTAACCTAAAAACAATATAATCAGTTAAAATTAACTACATAAATAAAGTATTAAAAACTTAGGGTAGGGCGCAGGGTTTTTGATGGATTGAAATTCCCCATTTCTGACAAATGAGTTTTAAATGCATGTAAATATTATTATTCCTACGACAATACGAATAGCAGTTGTTGTTATGTATAATTTATATATTTCTAGAATGGCATCACAAAAACTAGGAAAGAGATAGAAACTAAGTTAAAGTAAAGCATCTAGCAATACCGATTTGAATATTTTCTTACAAAAATGAGGTGTTAGTGGAACTACAGTTTAAATAAATTGGCAGGACCCCTATGTATCTGTGCAATATTTTAATTAATCACTACATCTAAAACCAGCCAAGATCATCTTCCGAAAGGCGCCAAAATATCGGCCATCAGATATCATCGAGCTGCCTTATCAGCTGCTACCGGAAAAATGATTTAAAGTAATTTAATTAGGGCTCTATTGGCGCCGCCTAATCAGCAAAATGTGCCAACTTTATCGCGGATTCATCAATAAAGTCAGTTCAGGCTATTATTCACGCAACTCGTTGCTACCACCCCCACGATCATTGTTTGCCCTTCCCCCTTTCCTCATCGCATGTCCGTCCGTCTATGTTGATTAATGAGCAAAGAAAGAGCTGATCGAGAGATCGCTCCCAAACTACGCCCGGCGGCTGCAAATTATAAGTTGACATCATTTGTCAAGTGTAGTCCTCTTGGCATCGATGAGGGAAGAAACTGGAACATAATGTTTGGGAATTTCTTTCTTTCACATCTCAGGTCTGAGCGAGGGCACTGTAATTAGGTGGAGGACTCGGGCGTCGCATTATGCTGAAGATGTGAAGCAGAGAGTACTTGTTGAGGTCAGCTAGATAATAATCGGGCTGGAGACCATTATTCGCTGCTTATAATTCTTTCACTCTCATAGTCACTGAAGATGCCTAGAGAGCTATCATCCATTTGATGCTTGTCCAAAGGTTTCCGTAATGAATCTATTGATTCTGATAGCTTAGAAGTGATAATAACCATTATTTAATAAAGTTGTATTTATGAGAATTTCGTTTGAATAGAGGATTTTTTAATGATTAACTAATTTAATTTTAAGAAACTATATTTGCTATTTCTTAATATAATTTTCATTGTATATAATCACTGGTCTGTAAAGTACCAAACGACTCAGCCTTCATTTGAAAAATCAATGAGGATACAAATTTATGTATATTGTTAAATATGCAAATTAAACGGTATAAACATGCATATATATTTTCTCTCAATAGTTGCCGGTCGTTCGAAACATAATAAATTCGTTCCGAACAGTAAAAATTTCAGATAACCCATATTCACCTACAATTTCTATCTTTTTAGATTCTTGCAAAATGCTATGAAAAAATTGTATACCTTTATAGAAAACAATATTTTTTCTCGATTATATCTAAGATAGCAATGGATTAACATAATTTTTTTGTGTGTGCATATTACAATTTCTCAGAAAAATTGTTGAACTTAGGGACATAATTTATTTGTTAGCCTTGTTTCTTAACTAAATGTAAAATATGTTATCACTGGGGAATACATTTAAATAAAATAAAATACCAAAAATCAAGTGAAGTGCAAAGATTTAAATTTATTCTTATTTAATGTACAATTTCATTCCTTCAAAAGGATTCGTTTTCCTACAACTCTTCAGTAACAAAATAACCCTTAACCGTGCAGGTGAAAGTTTTGGACTTAACTGTGGAGGTACGGTCTATGAGACCGCATTTTCAAAAAATTCGAAATAAATTTTCTAATAAAAATGTCAGTTTGGAATTCTTCCTATATATTCTGTAGATATTTCTCTTAATATAAAAATATTTTTATTTTATTTTTAAACACATATTATCAGCAGAAAAATTGATTATTTTGCAGCATACATTTTTCTCGAAATATATATTATAGGTAATATTAATCTTAAAAAAGCATCAATATTTTTTAATTCTTCGAGTGATATATATTTTTCCATTGCATAAATGTATAAAGAAAATAATATAATGCATTACATAAAAAAATGACGTTGTGCAAAACCGAATTGTTTTCACATGAAATTATTTCAGTTCAGATTCTTGCGCACATCCATAACAAAATTTTCGAGTGCATTCTAGACACACATGTTTATCTCAAAATGTGTATAAATATGCAATTTTTCTTTTCTTCTTTGGTGGACATGAATTACAAGTTTTTCTCACTTTCAACTTGATCTTCGAGAGAGGAGGGAATATCAACATCTCCTGGGCCTCTGTATCACTCGCTAAATTTCACTTTTTTGTCATTTGAGAATTGGATTTTTTTTTTGGATTTTCAGTTCTTCTTATTGTGTGGGAACAATTCTCTTGCGAGGACTTTTAAAAACTGCATTCCATTCATAATAGGGTTTACAGAATAATTTTCATACAAAATGCATGAATTTAAAGTACTCATATCCAATAGCCTATAGAAAATCGTCATAAACCTATTCTGGAAGTTGAATATTATAAGCAGTTGTTCTAATAGTTTGTTTTGTTTCAGAATGGCCACATAAAAGGATTTATTCAATAATAATAATGTTCACATGAATAAGGTTTAGCTTCTTATTGACATTCTCCATCGTCAAATTCGGATAATTCAGAATTAGTCGAATGTGAACTTTCATCAAAAAATCCTCTATACATCCTTATTTATCATATATATCCTTATTCTCATCACTTAAATTACTTCCTGTTTCATTTAGAAGTTTTTGAAGATCTTCGTCATAATGAGGATCAGAAGGTCGGATGATATTCAGATGATGATTAGAGGACTAGGTTTCAGTGGCATTCTCTAAGCCTTTCACAATATTTTAACACTAGTTGGGAGACCGCGCGGAAAGAAATAACTTGAATATTAGGAAAAGCAGGCTCAGAAAATTCAAGAAAATTTACACGTGTAGTCAAGATCATAAAATGGAAAGCTACAGGAAGAATCCATTCAATTGAACTAAAAGCAGAGTAGGGGTGATATGTAAACCATTCTTAGGTGTCTGTGAGACCGCACCTCCACAGTTGAGGGTTA